>VDFB02302499.1:0-29539 GCA_007258455.2 Sequoia sempervirens | reverse complement strand
GAGACCTTTCCCTAAAAAACACCTCAAAAGAAGGATCCCTGTCCAATGGAGTAGTAATGGAGTGGATAATCCCCAGAATGGACCCATGCCTCATTCAAACATTTACAATGGGAACCACTTTGATGGAAAAAAAGGGATACTCATGGCAATATGACTCTGAGTAGGTCCCAGATTAGTCACATAGTCAGGGAAACACCAACTTTCATTTCAATCAGCAATAGCTCCTTTATTTGCTACTACATGTTTGGATGCTTCAATTACTATGACAACATCTCCAACATTCCAGGAGTAAAATCCTAGAGAAGAGAAAAGTTGAAACTGAGGTAAGTGGATCTGATCCCAAAAATATTACTTTCACTTCTAAGTCTCCTACTCTATCTCCCATGGTATCCCAACTAGATAGCCCCTATTACTTCAAGCTCTCTGTCTCCTACTTCCACTTCTCTCACATTCTCCATTTCTCCCACTTCTTTCATGCCTCATTTAGCAACTATTCCTATCACTTCATCCTCAACCTCTTCTATTTCTACTTTATCTTCCATGAACACTATCATATTATCATCATTCCTAGTCATTTATAATGTGTAGAAAACTGCCACATCATCTTAGTTTCTTCAACAATTTATCCATGGTTTCTATTGTAGCTTCTTGGACCACTAACATCTGTGGTGATTTTCGGTCAAATTTTAGCTCCTTTCACTATTGTGGCCATGGCAACACTTGTAGGATCTATCTTTCCAATCCTCCCCTTACTCCTCTAAAAAGATTTTCCCAAGGGACTCAAAGTCCATCCTTGAGTGTAGAACAAAGTTTAGTTAGACCATGGACTTTAGGAAGTCTTTTGCAAGACTTGCCAAACTCACAGGGAACAACAAAAGGTAACAAATCCAACCACTTTGATAATTTTGTCTCCATATGCAAGAAAGAGACCCTAAATATGGTCCATTTACTACCTCATACAGAGAAGCCAAAAGATCATGAGGCTCAAGGACTATAAAGCTGAGGGTTTTGCCTTCCATTTTGGTTAAGCTACCCCACAAGATGTAATAATCACCCCTAATTTTCTGAAAATTTTGCCAACTAAAATAGAGATACAATGCAATGTCCTTTCCACCTTTTGATCACCCAGTTCCCGAAATGGGCAAGGTGAGAGCATGTGGTGGTCAGGACCACACAACTAACTAGAATGCAACAATTTGAAAGTAAACACACTAGGGAGAAAGCCGGCCAATTTCACTTCTTTAGTGGAGTGCTATGCAATAAATGAGAGGGAAGACACTTCATGCTTATTTAGTGGAGTGTACAATACAATGAAAACAAACAGTTCATGCTTGTTCATCAGGGTGCAATTAAAAGCTTCCCCACTTATTCAATGGGTAACAAACTATAGTACTTCCACTTATTCAGTGAGGTGAGCATATACATCATTACCACTTATTCAATGGGGTGAACAAATTCACTAAGTGTGAGGAACCACTGGTGGTACTACTATCTAGGGTATTACAATATAACAATGCATTCCAAAATCATTATTGCAACAACCCAAAATACTAAATGATCGTAGATAAACAGTGAATTCAAGTGCCCAACAAAAAGTATACCTCTGGAAGATGATACAAGAGGTTGGTAAAGTCTGATTGCACTTTGTTGCTGCTGTCACACTGTCAAAACAGAGGTGTTACTTACTGAAAACAAATTGCAAATGTTGTAATCAATACCATGAAGCACCCAAACACCCACAAGAACGGAACACTTCATCAACACTGCTCTACACACACCAAGCACATCAAAATGAATCCATGCAAGTCTGAAATAGAAAGCAGAACAAAAACAGGTTTGAAACTAAAGAGATTTTGCTGCTGGTATGCCTAGGACAAGAAGTTCAAAGGTTCATGGATCAGCAATACTCCACTTGTCCACCTTACACAGACTTAAAATGAACTTACAGCCTTATGATGCCTCCAAATGAGGTGGTTTGAGGCCTAAAGGACAGACGCTTCATACCTCACATTCCAATGCCCCAAGAAACTTGGTACGGCCTGCACATGATATGGCCTCTTTGGAGATGCTGTCCTACACAAACAAACTGTACATCCAGTATGGGAGCAGCAGTACGGCCTCTAACAATGTTGATTATCAGGTGCAACCTCCATCAAAATGCCACCTTCAAGGTCTTGCCAGGAAAGAGAGGGGTATGACCTGTATCAAGGAAATGGGATGGCTTGTACAACACTATAAGGGTCCTCCAAACTCCAAAAAGCATTAGCAATCCAAAATAATTTATTAAATCTCATCAAATACCTTCATGTTTGAAGCAACCAAAATCTGAAATTTCACTTGCAACTCATTGGTGATTCTTGTATGAAATCACTCTAACCAGCTAGCAGGGTTTTCATCCTTGAAACTAGCAATCTCAAGAGGGTTTTCATCCTCAAGAAATTTTTAGAAGAATACAAGTTCTCTTCATATGTAGAAGCAAATACAATTTGATGGCTAACTTTTCAAATGAGCTCTCAGCCTCCTTTTATAACTTTTTTGGAGAGAAAATAATAAAAAAAACTAAAATAATAATTCATTTTTTCTTCCACAAAGACCTTTTTGAAAAAAAAAAAAATAATCTAATGTTCAAAAATTCCCCCATGCCTAGGCGTCCAAGTTGAAGAACAACTTAACACCCTTTTAACAAGTTATTACACTAAGATTTTTTTTTTAATATTTTCAGCATTAGACAAATTAATTGAATAATTATTTAATAACTCAATAATTTACCCAATTTGCGGAAATTATCAAAACAATACAAAAATGCAATTCTAACCATACCAAAGTGTCCTTGAACATAGGACGATGAACTAAAGCAATTAGGTAACTTTCTATAAATAACAAACTTCTCCAAGAAGTTTGGAGAGCTCCCAAAAGGTTGGAAATCAATTTTGAATGAACCAAGAGGCTCACCGACACCAATTGAACTCACTATCAAGAACAACACCTTTGCTAGATTGATCTTGTGCTCTCCAAGAACTTTGGAATTCTCCCTTGCTCACCAATTAGCCTACGAAAAAACTCGGAAAATAGACCAAATGTTCACAAACCAATTATGTTTGAAAAGGGGACATTGCACAAGACAATGAAAATGGCAAAGGAGACAAAACTTGACCTATGATGGCTATCTTGCCAGTTTTCAGAAGATCATAGATTCAAAGAAATGTATTGAAAAGATTAAAGTTGAAATGAGCAATGAAAATACAAATATAAAGCAGCAATTGAAGGAAATAGATCCTAAAACAAAGGGTCAAGGATGGAGTAGCCAAAGAAATGCAAATCTCTAACCTGAATAAAAAAATTATGAAATAAAGAAGTTAAGAAAATAATAAAGAATTTTTGAAGTGGATGTTAATGTTGTCTCTTGGTTCCGATATTTTTTTTTCACAATGTGAGATTCCAATAAAAGGAGTTCTACAACTAGTATATACAAAGCAGTGGTTGTATTTTTTAGTTCTAGTAAGGTAGATTCAAAATTTTCAAGAATATATGATCACTGAGGTTGAAGCAAAAATGGATAAGACTTGCAAATAATTGTCATTAGCAAATAAGTCTATAGCCAAATTATATCAAATGGGTAATAATAAATTGGCAGCAATAGGTTTATGAAATAGGATTCAACATGTTCAATTCCAAATATACAGAAGAACACTTTTTAGAAAATACTCAAGAAATTTTTAATTAGGTCAAATGTCATTTGAATGAAATGAAAGCTGATGTACAAAATTTTGTAGGCTCTAGGTTAGCATTGTCATTCAAAGAAAATAGTAGGCTAATGGGTCAGGAAAATTTTGAATAGCAACTTGAAAGCTATGCTCCTCCAAGTTTCTGGGATAGGGACGACAAAGGATCATGGGATGTGTTTCTGGCATGTGATTTTTTTGGGCCATTTTTTAGGGGACGAGGACATGTTTCCAATACATTATTTTCTTGACCATTTTTTAGGGGATGATAGGGGATGGCTATTAAAAAATAAGGAAGTTTTAAATAGTCATATGATAACATTGATAAATCATTCATCATAGACATTTTAGAACTTTAATACATAACATTAGACTTGAATTGAGATTTCACATGAGAATTGACAAACAAATCAACAAAATTTAAATGCTTTCACTGCTAATGTGCATATATTATATAAGAATTACAATAAAATGCCCAAAGGCTGCAAGTTTCAACTACAAAATGATTAAATGAAAGACATAGAAAATGTATAATTGTCCCTAATCAACAACAACATTTGGTAGGTCTACATCGAAATTGGAATCCGATTCTGAGTCACTGCCACTATGAGGGGTCGCCTCAAGTAATGAAACCCCAACCAATCCCTCTTGTACCTCTTCATCAATTTGTATAGCATCTTCAAGATCAACATCCCAACGTGAGGCTAGAGTTTGGTGATACTTAGGGTTTTGTCAATCTTGTAGTCGAAAGACATTATGTACGACCACCAAATTTTGTGATCGTCTAGAGGTAAGGTTTTTCCTCTTGACTAATTGGATGAAGCTCTATATGGACCCATTCTTCTTTGCAACAAAGGGGCTAGCAACCTATGAAAGGAGGTGTGTGGCAAGTATCTTCAACTTTGGTACATCCTTGCCATGCCACATCCACCATCTAATAGGGGTAGTTTGAGCTAATGTAGCTCTATTTGTTCTCGTCTTTGGTTTGCTGAAGGTTGGACCATGGAGATTGACAAAGGGAAGACATTATGTGCAAAGAAAAAAAGACTCCTCATTAGGATTGAAGGGCTTTCATGAGCCCTTCTTTCACCTCTTCATCATGAGATGGAGGCATTCTTTCAGGCCTAGCTACATACCATTTGGAATTTAGAGAATAGGCTGGCATATGAAGTGGGATATTCATAGTGTTCCTTTGCCGTGTCACAATGGATCTAAGATGCTCCTCATAACATCCCAAAGTAGGATCCCTACTATAAATGGCTTGTTTTATTTGCCCAAGTATGCTATTAGAGGTCTCATAAATCTCTCCAAGGCTAGGAGAGTTTGCATCAACATATTTTATGATGAAAAAGCAAAAATATCTACAAGTGCAAACAAGGTACAAAAATTAAAATTTTAAAAAAGTTAAAGAATTTAAGACTCAAATGATAGAGTGAATGATATTACAAAAATTGAGAATAATTTACAAGTTAGAAACATTAGTAGCTTAACTTTAAAAAAATATAATAATAAAACCATCAATTTCTTACTTCATTGTGGATCACCAATCATTATCAAGGATATTTTGTTTCACACTTCTTCCTTCAAATGTGCTTGCCTCTAACCATCTACCCCACTTTCAATTAACCACCATTAATTGTAAAGCCTCTTGCACCCCAACCATCCTCTCTAACAAAATAAAGTAGCTAACATATCTAGCATCCATGGGCTTGAGGATTTCCTTCTCGAAAGGGTCCTGAACAAAGCAAGTGAAGTGTGATGGTTGCAAACGAACATCGATATATCTCTAGCCTCCAACACCTCTACCTTCACCCAATCTATCTTCCCATTTCCTTTCAATGCATTGTTCAACACAAGAACACATGGGGTCCAAAAAATGTACTTGTAAGTTGTAAGCACCCTCCACCATCAAGTCAACTAACTCACACACAGGCTGAATCTGTCACCACTTGTACAACATCAAAGGCTCCAACCTTTTCTATGGCATCCTTCAAAATCTCAAATTGGAAGTTTGCATCCTTCCTCTTCCATGAACAATTAACAACTCTAAGGAAATAACAAGATCTTGATGTTTGAATACAAATCAAACTTGCAACTCTGAGGAATGAGCAGCAATGGAGTTTTGGGTGACGAAGGAATGAAATGTAGGAAGTTATTTTTTGCTTTTGTATATTATGTTGTTAGTATAGTTAGGTTGTTAATTTTAGGGTTGGTTTAGGTTTTTTAATTTTTTACTTTTTCATTTTATGCTTTTTTCACTACGAAAGTGTCTTTTTCCTAGGCATGGGGTTTCGCCAAGGTGCAACCCAAGGGAAACTAGGCAAGGCCCAAAGTCCAAGGATGTATTTGTACTAGGATTTGTACCTGGTATAGGTACGCCCTAGGTATATGAAGAACCCAACAATGTGGCATAAAATCTTTTTATTGTTAAAGTTGTAGTTTTACGAAAGCATGCATTGTCTTCGACTACGGCATGCAACTGTTCATTCTCATGCTGCTGACTTTGAAGAAATCGTTTATAAAGGACAAAGGATTGAAGTCAAAGAGATGATTTTGGAACTCTAGGGACTAAACATTGAAGCTTTTGGATTTTTCCTTGTTCCTTTATTCTACTTCCACAATAATTTTTATCATATCTTCATCTGAAATGCAAGTTTTTCAAGCCAATATTCAAAATCATAGGAGAAGAAAATTTTGTGGATTGCGAATTTATTCTCCCCATTTGCTCAATTTATGATATTTGGCCGAAAAGCCCATATGGTATGGTGCCATTCAAGCTATTTTGTACTCAAATTTTCCTTTCAAAGAAGATGAAACAATAATTGTGCTTGGTTCATATTTTGTAAGTCTTGTTAATTATTTACTCTTTAGACCATGTCGCATGAATTCGTTTTTTAGAACTCATACATTTTCTCTTTAAACTTTTTGTGGGATTAGTTTTCTAAAGCTCTCTACAATTAGTTTTAAAGCATTTTTTCAAACTTAAAATATTTTCCCATTATAACTAGCAAGACCTCATTGCCTAATGGTAGAAGGATAAAGCTATTAGTGTTACATTTCCAATGAATCCACAAATCCATTAGAAATCAGAATTTTCAAATTTATATAAAGCTGAAATAAAAAGCAAAAATAAAATTTTCATTGAAGATAAATTATCTCCTTTAGTGAATTAAATTCACCTAAAACAAGGAGATCTAATATATCTATAGATGTTGTGAAGGATAACTTACACAAAGTGCTAACTAAGGGGAGAATACCATATCTAGTACTCTTCTTGTTAGGATTTTTTGACGGTCTCTTACAATGAATTAGCTAAGTTTTTGACCGACTTTCTTTGGTTCAACTCCAAGGATGTCCATGGATTTCATAGAGTTTCTTAGGATCTTAGTTGCTGCCCTAATTATAAGAATGGTTTGGGGATTATTTGATATACATGAATAGGGCATTTCCCGATGTTATGAATGGATTGTTAAAGTAATGAAGGGTTGAGAGGCTTGGAAATTTTCAAACCTCCTCACTATGCCTTTACTAGCCAATTTGATTTTTGGAACAATTATTATATAGAGCATGCTAACATATGGAAGGCTTGGAAGACAATTAAAGTGCTAAGTTTCCATAGAGACATGCACGCCCCTCTCGAAAAATGGCATTAAATGGGATATCCCTAGGACCATAGGATGCTAGGGAAACATCGTTTCACCATGCCCCCATTGCCACCGATAGGTAGGAGATGGCCTCGGGATGTCCCCCTCAAAGTTGAGGGAGAACATTTTTGGGGTGTCCCCCCTAATGGGGATGTTGAGGGGATGACGAGATGTCCCCAAGATCCTTAGGAAACTCAGCCACATCCCTTGAATGCACTAGAAACCTATAGACATCCTCCACATCTAACACTTAAAAAATTGATTCTTTTCCAAAACGACCAAACATTTTTTGAAATTTGGGCCATTAACATTAACCCTAATAGGCTAATGGGCCCCATTGAAACATTAAACACTAATCTTTTTTAATAGAAATTGTATAGCCCTCATCATTTAGACCATTGAAGATTTGGTTAGAAATAGCGAGGAATTGTTTAGAGAAAACATAATGAGAAAATTATGAAAATAGTGTGCACCATGAAGGTTCATGTGGTCTTGAAGGTTCATGTTGTCTTGAAGGCCTTAATTTGGGCTTGGTGGCAAAGGGTGAAGGTAGTGCCTTTAGATCCTTGTGAGAGGTGGTGCCCCTCAACCCTATTGGGGGCTCTAACCCTAGAGCCCCCCCCCCACCATCCCCTTGCCATCCCAAATCAAGGTCTTTGGTCCCCTCACGACCAAAACCCATCTCCTTGTCTCAAATCTCCATGGAACCATGGTAGGGAATGATTCTAAGAATGGTTTTCTTTCAATGAATATACCTTACTCTCACTCATGATGAGGTTCCCTTGGATGAATTTTTTTGAGTAAAATCCCTTGTGTTCTTTTGTAATGGCATTAAAACAATTATGGATATATTTTTCTGGATTCATTAGGACTGGCTTCCAAATAGTGTTTTTTAGCAAAGATACAAGCTTGGGGCCTCATATTTGTATACTCTCATAAAAATATAAGAGTTAATAACAAATAATCTTTCACATAAAATCAATCTCCAAGACCTAGGTCAATGGTGATAAGACCCAAAATGGAACGTGGACAATCTAGTTTCTTCTTGGGAGTAACTTTCATTGTTAGGAGGAATTAAACAAAAGAAGGAATCTTAAGTATTCTATGAAGACTTGGTTTTTTAGGCTTCAAAAGGGTTGATATTCTTGCCTTGAGCCCATAAAAGAGCATTTTTGTTGGAGTTTAATTCATCAAGGGATTTCTATAACATATCAAGGCCAATAACCCTTGATGTTTGACAACACAATAGAGTCAAGTTTTTAAATAAGTCTTTATTCTTTTCTCAAAGCTCAAGGTGCTTGGGCATGGATTCATACCCTCATCTAGACATAGCAACTTGAGCCTATGTTGTCTTTTGCATACACAAAAAACATTTGGCATGTATTTTATATATTATGAATCAAACTTTAAAAAAACTTATTATGCCATTTTTAAAAACTTCATAAATCATAAATATTCCTCATGGTCTAAAATAACTTTTATGATCTCTAATGTTATTACATGGATACAGGCACAAGCAAACAAGGTTAGTCTCAATTTCAGCCACCAACATTGACTATTGCCTTACTAAATAGTAAATCCCCTTCTTCCATGACTTGGCTACCTCTAGATTAGTTGTGCATGCCAAAGTCAAGGAATTTTCTTAAGTGGTCTTTGCACAAACGTTCGCTGCGCTTTAATATATGTAGTGGATGGGTTTCTCCATCCAACAAAGACAAGGACTTCCTTTACTTTCTTTGCTTATCTCTTCACCTTGGTCTCAATTGTAGGAAGAAGTAGATCCTTAGAAGAAAGTAGCTTATGGCTTCAGATGAGAGTCATCAGCACTCAATAAAGCACTTCCTACAAGGTGGGGGAAGGATTCACACACTAAACCCTTTTCAAGAGCAACAAAAGTAGGATGTCTATGGAGTTGCTAAAAACATGCTCTTAGGCTTGGGTTTCTAGCTTTTTAGTTTGTTGTTTTGGGCATTATGTATTCAATTGTGTGGTTTGTGTTTATTTTGATGATGCTTCAAGTTGTACACCTTGCAAAATGGGCCTTGATACCATGCTTGGATGTCTCTTTGTTTTAAATTGCATTGTACTTAAATTTTCGTAAGAAAAGCTCTGTTTCTAATAAAAATTGTAGAACCAATCAGGTTAAGATAAAGATATGAAAAACAAGGAAAACAGCGGGTTGAAAGAACTCAATTCAAAAACTAAGTTCACTATTAACTTAGGCTCAAGTGATGGTCTTGAAATATATTCTTCTAACTTCTTGGGTTACAATCTATGTTTCTAGGTTGGGCTATTTTACCCTGTGTATTTGTTGGGTCTGGTTTGAGGTCAGATATGGGGACAAGACAGTCTTGTGTTTCCCCAACATCTAGCTTGGACACCATAATTCCATCGTCGATTAGTTCCACAAGGGACCTGGGGTGCTTAGGCTGAACCCTAGCTGAACCCAAGGTCACCTATGAAGAAATCCCAAAAAAAGCTGAAAAATATTCTTGAAAAATACTGAAAATCTGAAAATGCTTCTTCTCCAACTCAGCAAGCCATGTCAAGTGCCACTCTTCTCTGATTTCACCCTGTCATCATGACAACATATTACTTCAAGATTTGTTGCCAAAATAGAATCATGCCAACATCTAGGAGTTTTTAGATCATGTGAAATTGTGGTAGTTCCAAAAGCATTCTGTTCCAATGAAGATTCCATATGGCTAGAGATTTGCATAGCCAGATCAGGTCAAGTGGTTTTGTTCTCCCTTTCCCATTCAGCTTTGTTGCTATATGGATTGTGTGTTATGTTCTTTTTACTTTTTAATATAATGAGAATTAAAATGAGATTAAAATTATTTACCTTCATCATGAACTCAAAATATTAGGTTTTTTATGATTTTAATTTCTATCATTTGTTTTCAATATTTTATCAAAGTTGCAAAGTTTTAAATATTCTATTTATTTAATATTTAATATTAATTAATTTTATATTTATGCTCTATTGTTTAAAAATTATTTATTTATTATTTTTCAGTTTATATAGTTGTTTTGAATATTTTTAGTATTTGAGATATATCATATGGTCATACCGAGCGGTATCAAACCTGGGGAAAAAAAACTCCACCTTGTAGCAAACCTGAATCCCAAACTTGTACTCAAACCCAAACAGGCAAGTTAGGTTACAATCTGTTAAGAGACGTTTTTTGTCTAAATGACCTTGGTACTTTGGCCAATTTCAGTATATAAGGGCCTGGTTTGGTTAGTTAATGGTCGAGTGTTTTGTAGTTATATGCCAAATCTTTATATTGGCATGGAGATTAGCTTTTGATATATAGCTGCACTTTGTAGAGGCTCCAACTCTAGCTATATTGCACATTTTTCTTAGACTTAACATTCTCCATAAAATAATCATGTAGTATTCCTTATTAAAAGAAACATCTGATTGGAAAGCATTGTCTTCATTGAACAAAATGGTATAACTTATATGTTTTTTCTTGTCCCCTAATTCTTCTTCAAATGAACAACTCAATGATTTCATTATTGAATTTACCTTGCACACTTATATGTTGGGATTCATTACTTCTCTACTTATGGGCTCTCCAGCATTCCTCACTCATAGTACAAGTCTTAGAGCCAAGCTCACGTTTATCAATTTTACTACCAACAATTGCTTAGGCTTGAATGTAAGGAGAGGTTCTCGGGGGAATTGTCTACCTCCTTGGATTGTCCTCCTCTTCAATCAACTCTTCAATTGCTTTTGGAAATTCTTTAAGAACCCCTTTTTTTATTAATATCTGTGGACCTGAATTTCGGGTTGAATCTAATCAAAATGTATACAATTTACAATAAACAAAGGAAGTTTAAAGTTGTACAAAGATATCCATACATAGAAAAAGAGGGTAACTATTGATGTAAGACTATGTGTCACATATATTTGTCATTAGACAGTATAATTTAACTAAGTTACCGTTCAGTTTTGAAGTTTTGGGGTTCGGTCTCTAGAACCTGGTTCAGTACAGTAAAAAACTTTTTTGGGGTTGGGTTCATTTTGTCGTAATACAAAAACAAATAAAAATCAGAAATATATACATATTTGCAGCAGTAATTAAGTTCAGAATACACCGCCATATTAATAGTCAAATAACATAGCAAAAATACACCACCACTTTATACTCAAATGTCATGATATAGATTTATTTGGCATATTTTATTGCTTCCTCTTCAAACATGGGATTTGAGAAGTATGTATCCAAATTTTGGATCTAAGAACATGTGCATTTGTTTGAGCTGTCAAAAGTAGGTATGCACAACTTGCCTAACCTTCATTGTAAGTCCTTGCTGTGGGTTCCTCTCTCTTTCTTGGGTCTGTTTCTTAGCTTCAATTGGAAAAAATTGGTAAGAGACATTGTTTCATGAGATTATTCCTAAGAGATCTATACTCATGTAGGTAGTCCAAATAGCTCTGTCCTACATTCTTCTGTCCCTCTGACCATCTAGGTCTTCTGCACTATCCAAAATATAGGCATCAGGGGTCTAGTTACTGATCCTATTATTGTTCTGGTATTATTATTATTGTTGTTGTTTGCAGAGTTAATTGCATCGCTGTTCATATTTTCAACATTTGTGTCAATAACTTGGTCAACTGCTGCTGTCCCTGTATAAGTGCATTTAGTTGCTGCTCTATATTAATGTCCTCATGTGAATTTCTTTTATCTTTGTTTGCCATAATTTCTTCTACTTCCAAATCTGCAAATGAAAATCCTTTTGTATTTTCCAAACATTGAAATTGTGGCCTTTTGAGTTCTATCTAATAGCACTTGTTTATTCTATCACTTGGATGCATATGGAGTGTATTTCTACATCAATCTGTTAGAGACCCAACAGGCTAGTAGGAAAACTAGCTTAGATACCAATAAAATATCCCTAACTGATTTTTTTGTATTTTTGACAAATGTTTGACAAAATACTTATGAACTAAATAAATGCAAGAAATTGATTTACTTTGGTCTAACCACAATTCACGCAGCTATAAAAATGAAATATTAATGGTATTCAATTGAAATTTATCTCAACACAGCTACACACGAAGACAACACATATCTATTTCATGTGTTAGAGGCAAATATTAGGGTTAGAGGGAATAAAATAGTCTTTAAAAGTCAACAAAAGGTCAAAAAATTAATTAAAAATTGCAAAAACACGTTGAAAAAGTCTGTCTGGGCACAAATTCTACCCAGGTTCAGATCGGGTTCGAGAAAAATGAACCTTGGCCGAACCCATAGTCAGGGTTTTGAACCCTGGTCAAACCCACAGCGAATTTGATCGAACTGGACCCGAATACCTCGAACCCGAACTCCAACTGGACCACTTTTGGCTCCTGTGGCTTAACCCGTAACTTAGTAATTAAGCAACAAGAAGAAAACATCAAATGGTGCTTATAAAGATTATATTTAGTAGACTAGATCATATCAATTGAGATCCATTGGTCAACTTTGTTTAGTATCTTCTTTCTATTTCACAAGGTTATTGAAAGTTATGGTCTTAGTTTGTGTATAGTCTCTTTTTGTCTCATTTGCTTTTTGGTTTGTATTTTCTCGAGTTTTCAAGCATAGTTTGCATACTAGCATAAAAAACATCAAATGATGCTTCTTAAAACTTAAGATTGTATCTACCAAACAAGATCATGTCAATTGAGATTCATTGGTCAAATTTGTTTAGTATCTTCCTCCTATTTCTCACTTGGTTTCTGAAAATTGTGGTCTCAGTTTGTGTGTGGTTTCTTTTTCTTTCATTTGCTTTTTGGCTTGTAGTTTCTCAAGGTGTCACATTATGCATTTAATGTTGAAGATAATGGTAGGTAGTTAATGGTTACTATGTAGTTTGTTTATAGAGTACATTGTATAATGTCTTCATTTGACTTCTGAACTGCATATTCCAACTTGCCAACTTCTTTGCGTTGTATTCTAATACTTAGCTATTGATGTTCCGTAGGAGCCACACCTAAGGGTGTACTTAGGGTTATGGGTGTTCAAGATCTCACTATCTATCATGTAAAAAGCCATTTGCAGGTGCAGATCTTTACTTTTTAAAATGGTCTCATTTTATATTTACTTAATTTTAGCATTTTTAAGCTTTTGTGTCCACATTACTGATACATTAGTGCTATTCCAGAAATACCGACTTGCAAAATATGTACCTGAGTGTCGAGAAGGTACATTTATATTTAAAGGGCACATTGATAATTACTTTATTCTGGTCAAGATAATATTTAGATATTTTTTGTATTATATTTTCTATTTATTTATGTCAGTGAAGTGATTTTTTGACGGTTTTCAGTATATCCTGATTTTTTTGTCTGCTTTGTTTCCTTGTAACAGGAGAAAAATATGATAAGAGAAAGGCTTCCGAAGTCATACCAAACATAGATGCCACATCGTAAGCCTTTTTCTTTTGAAAATGTTTCAGGAGTTGTTGTACATAATCAATTAGCCTACATCTTTATTAAGAGAGTTATGTAATTACTAAATATCACTTACTCTTGCATCTAAAACTCAAAGAACAGGAAATTTCGTTACAGGATTAGCAAGAAACTCAAAGCTTTGTAAGAGTAGGGTTAGGGATGTAGAACTTTGCCTCGTTATTCTAATATCCCACAACTGTAGGGAAGGAGTTATGTTTATCACAGACCTCTCTTAAGGGACCCCACTCTTATTGCCAATACCACTAATGTTCATCATCATTTTATGTCGTGCACCTGCTATTACAAGTTCTGCTTTCGTTGTACCTGCATAAAATATTAAAATACCAATTACAAAAGATTAAAATACCAGTAAAAAAATACAAGAATATAATCCCTGGGGAAATGCACATGTTAAACTCAAACAACCTGTATGTTTGGGTGTATGACAAACACCTGGGTTTCCCACAATAGACATACTTTGATGTTCATAGCTGCAGTAGAGCTGAAGAGATTGGATCTCCAATCAATTTATCATGCTTGCAAAGTTGTACGGATATAAATACATGTATGAAAAGAAGTAGAAAATTTGATATAGATACATTACTTTCGTTAAAAATCTTGCATAGGATAAATATATTTAACAAAATTGAAATCTCAGGAAAAAAATCAACATAAAAGTCTTAAAATTTGCACTTAAAGATGGACGGCATGCATGGAAAAATGTCACATGTTCATTTTCATAATGGGTATTGAGAAATACTTATTATATTACTTCAAGAAACAAAAAATTACAGTAGTTTAATAGCAAGAAATTTATGCTGGGAAAGTATCTTTCCAAGAAATTTAGTAAAGCTAACCTTTGAGCCTACTCCCCAAGTTGCTATGATTTAACCTCTTTTCATAAACACTTAAAAGTCAACTTTAACCAAGAAAGCTAACTATTAAAATTGCCTCGATTTCTGTCAGCTGAGGAAAGGAGTTCACATGAAAGATGGCCTTACACCTTGATTTCCACAAGAATTCTATGACAGTCAACTGCATTGTGTACCATAGCAATTTAAGTCTGTTATGTTGGAACGGGTTTTTATTTTTTATTTTCTTAAATATGGATCAGATTATATATTGGTTGTATTTGATATGTATGACTGTGCTTCCGTTTCATCTGCATACTTGCACTTATCTGGGTTGTATTTGAAGCTTATCCAAGGCCTAATGAATTTGTATTCATATCAGATACAATGATACATGTATCTTTAGAGAGTGGAAGGTGTATCCAGTAACGCAGTATATTCTACGTACGTGCTTGTAAGAAAATGTGACTTAAAACTATGATGTGTGAAGGTTGACCATGTACATGGGTGACCTGAACTAAAATGTATTTAGCTCTCTGAAATATACATGAGCATCTTAAGTAAGAACGTGACCTACGCAACATGTATAGATTTACAATGGCCTACAGCAATGTGTTTAAGCTCAATGTGGTCTATGAAAAAGCGCATTTAGACTCAATGTCCATTAACTTGTTTAAGCTCTCCTTAATAAGTTGTTTTGGTGGCCTCGTAAGTGCATCTAATTTCCTTGATAGAAGAAATATAAATAGTAAAGCAAATTTTTAAATGGAAAATTATATGTAGGTGCCTACACTTGTTTGTTGTTCCAGTATCTGAATATACAATTATTATAATCTACTGTACTAATTAGAGGATACGAAACTGTATTTATTCACAATTCTAATCAGCTCTTAAAGAAAATGAACATATTGTAAAATGGTTTCTGATCCAAATAAGGAAGAACAAATCATGGAAAAGGATTGAAATTAACTTAAGTGGCCTGGAATCTTGCACATCAGTTAATGCTGGTCCTGCATGAATGTTGGGGAGAAAACTTTGGTGGGGTTCCAACCATGGGCTTTTCAGTAATATCACTTCTTTGTCACCAAACCAGACCTGTCAGATATAGGAAGCTTAAGGGACACTTGGGTGCACATAGTTGAGGACCAAGTGCATTATGTTGATAATGTTGATTGCTTTTCTAATCATGATTAGTTAGTATATTGAAAAGGTATGATCATAGGTTGAAGGTTTGAAACCTTTGATGATAACCATGTATATAGGTGAACTCATTCCTAATTAGTAAATTATGAAATTAGAACAAGCTAACAAAATTATTGCTGTTATCGACATACATTGTTGATTGTTGGTTGCTCTTATATTCTGTTATTCAGTTCTGAAGTTACATTTCTTTATTGTACTTGCCTAAGTAAGTTGTGAAAGAACACTTAGGTCAAATGCATGTTATCACCACCCAGTAATTATATCTCTTTACTATATTTGTTTATTTTTAAAATAAAATGGTATATTTTATTACATTCTGCTCATTTCCATAAAGTTGACAATACACTCGAGGGAAAGGAAAACAAATGTTCAAATGAATTCTGGACTATATAGTTCTGGGAAACTTAGCATGCAATCATTTCAATATGTTTCCTTAATAATTATGTTCATGCTATGTGCCATATATTCTCTTAATGTCATTCCAACTACTTCAAGAGCATTCAACCAAGAAGATTATATTTGGTCAGAAATACACATTATAGAAAATGCCAAAAATTTCTTCCAGACATTATGTGAAAATGTGAGCATGTATGATGTATGAGGCATAGTGACAACAACTGTGATAGAATTCCATGAAGCCTTAAGAGAACAGGTCAGATAACAGAATACTGCATGCATGGCAAAGGAAATTAGATATCATTAGGTACCATCTGAACAATGTTTGTGAGACTGAAAACCTTTCTCAACCTGGTAATTCCTGAGGATGACTCCTAAACTTTGCAAAAACTACTTAAACTACTTTCGCTTCTTGCTACAATTAAATACTCTAAAATAGGTTCACAAAGTTGCAAAATGGGAGGGAGTTGATTTCAGGCAATTTTGTTCTCTCCCAGGTTTAATGATCCAAAATAAAGCAGCAGGTCAAAGACCATGCCAAACTCTGAATGCACAACATTCTTCATTAAACCAAAAATATCAACTCATAAGTGGCAAAGAAAAAAGAAATGCCCTTTGGTGATTCAGAGTTGATATATTTTAATGGAATCATCCAACATGTATACTAGCGAATTTGGGTGGGCTTGCTTCATACATTTATTTGGTGACTTACACATATGAATTGATCTTACCCATAATGTTACTGGTCTCGGCAGTTAATAAGCATCCTAGATGATTTCCAAACTCTAGCCGCCTTACATAAGTGATAATTGCTAACTGCTAAGTGGAAGCAAGTTTTTTTTTAGCTTTTATCCTTATATTCTTTAAACTTCATATCTGACCAAATTAAGACATCTCGTAAACTTATATCACATTTTATCATGTTACTTTTCATAAATCTTAAAGTTCGTTTTGAATTGTTGGGAGGTACTAAGGTTGTGCTGACAAGTTATTGGGATAAGTATAGTAAATCACTGTTGTAATTAAATTATAATATAGTGCAAAGGAGATTTTGTAACTTTAAAATGTGATTAAATACAGTTGATTCAAATGATAGAACTGATGGTTTCAGGAGTGTTACAATCAATTTGCCATGTTGCCCAAGCTGAATAGACTCAAACTCACTTGTGCCATTGAGATTGTAGGCATGCACATATAAAACACCACATGTATCACACTCTATTTGTTAATAATTTTTTTTTTTGTATAATGGTGTTAATGCTGGGTTGTGTTTACTATCCACTTGGCTTAACCTAATATTCTATTGCTATGCTTTACAGAGGAATTCAAATCACAGAAGCTCTTCAAATGCAAATGGAAGTGCAGAAGCGGCTTTATGAACAACTTGAGGTAGAATATTTTAAAATCTTCTATTTTTCTGGTTTATGATAATTGATGTCTAATACCTCACAATGTCACTTTGGATCACCTTGTGTACTAATTGAAGGAACTTCCACAAGTATCAGTATTTCATCATAGTATTCTCAGATGTTAGAACATTTTTCTGTTTCTTATGTTTTCTTCTATTATTTAACAAAACTCTCAATGTTTGTCTTGTTTTTCCTTCTACAAATCATGAACATTTTTAATCCCTTGCTACTAAACATTTATGCTTTTTAAATCAATGAACTAGGTATATCTTGTCTTATGTGTTGGAATCTTTTCCTTTATTAAAGATGTCTACTTCTTTGCAATATCCATTGTTTTAGGAACTTAAGTTGTTTTTGGATATAGTATAACTGCCAAAGTGAAGAAGCAATACATGAAAATGGCAGGACATTATCCCTAAACAAAGGATAGGGTCATGTCTAAGCTACAAGATAAAAAATCTAAAGCTTTAAGAGAAGATTATGAGCATAATAATTTTTTTTTGAAAAAGACAGCAATAAAGTTTAGATGGTAAGTATGAGGGGGCCCTTAAAGTGGAGAAATCTCAAGTTTGATATATACTTAGTACCAAAGAAATGGTGGAAAACAAACGTGAAGAGTCAAAATTGTAGGGATGAGGTGCTAAGGATTGTGTAATTTGACATCCATATCACTATGAGAGGACATAATAATAGAGGTACGAAATGAAGTATTAGAGAAGCAACAACAATAGTTTTTGTATACATGTAATTTCCAGTGTATGTTGTTAGTATGCGTTGTTTCTGGTTCAAACTACATGAGAGAAAAAAATCACACTGTTTAAACCAGAAACAAGGCATACTAACAATAGGTATATTCAACATAAATAGAGCAATAGTCTTTCTAAGCTCTTAGCATTAGAGATAAAACTGGGTAAGGATAATGTGTTTGTTAGAATTGTGAAAAAAACAAGCCATAGGATCAAACAATGAACAAAGACATGTTCCACGCAAGAGAGCTGCAAACAATAATATGCAATATCCTCAACAAGAAAAAGCTACGACAATGAAACTCTAGAATCTCAAGAGGAGAAGAGTGGAGAAGAGAGATAATACAATGAGGTTTGAGTGTTTATAAGAGCAAAACCCTAAATGAGAAAGGGATTAAATCATGACAAGTGTCAACATCTCATGCAATGAGACAAAATGATCTAATAATAGCTTAACTAATAAAAGAATAAAAACACTCCTAAGTTTAGCTTAAGTGCAAGAGAATAAATTAGCCTAATATTTAATTATTAGCTAATGTATGATTACTCTAACAACCCCTCTTAAGATGATCTTAGGGAGTAGCTAAAAACCCTAAAAAGGTCCCGACAAACAAGGCCTAGTGAGATACCCATGTACAAACAATCTAATCTCTCATAACCGGAGAAAAGGAGAAAAACCTTGTGGGAGAAAACTCCTCTCTAGAAGAGAGAAAGGCGAATGAAGCATTGAAGAAACCTCCAAAAGTGTGAAGGACTGAGAAGCATCCAACCAAAACAATGTCCCAAAAGAATAGGAACATGAAGAACATCACTGAAGCACAAAGAAGTTGTAGACAACTGTCAAATGATGACTGCTTTAGAGTTGAAATGAAGAACCTCTTCTGAAACAAATGATGATCAAGATCAAGAAGACAAGAATCTGCATGAGTGCCCCCAATGACACTACTCGAATCAGATGGCAAACAGAGTCAAAACATTTGGAAATCGAAGATATAGATGGTACATGAATCTACACGAGTGACCCCAACGACAAGACTCAACATGCATGATGCAAGTCAAAAATACAGGTGCCAATAGTCTGAAGAACATTGATCAAATGAAAATGGAAGGTCGCCTCCAAGAATAGGAATGCAAGAGTGTCCATATGGTAAATACTCCATCTCACTAAAATGCATGGGTAACCAGCCATTGCATCCACCTAGTACATAAGAACAACTGCTAGATACATAGCTCACTCCAACATGAAACCAAGGAAGCATTAGCACCAACAGTAGAACCCCCATAATGTTGACAAGGGAGAGCCAAAACAAGTATATTGAAACTATGTGAAACCAAGAAGTGCATGTAGGAGACCAAAGAACATTTGAACGTGCACAAAAGAGTACCTGCAAATAAAAGGGTGTGCAAACTAAGGCACACATGCATGAGGCAAGAATCACTGTGATTTGATGCAATCATGGAAGGGACACTCACTTGACAAAGGTGTGATGGAAAAACAAAAGGCTTACACTATCCCGCCCCCGACCCATGACACTTTATATCATAGTGCGAGTACAAAAGGCACAACAAGATGTGCAAAATCCCCAAAAAGTATACACTAGAATGACACTTTATCTTAGTGTGTCTACAAAAGAGAATGAGCTTACAAAACATGATCAAAATGTCCAAATAGGACAAAATGCTAGAAATACATATAGAACAACCTAAAACAAGTCATTCCATGCAGATGAAAAGTTTCTAGGAGCTAAAGTAATTCACCAGAGTGTGAAAACACCAAAAATTGAATAAAATATACCTAGAGGGAAATTTGGAAAAAGTGCATGGATGGCTGTGAAGGGTTCTAAAAGATTGTCCCAATGTTGTTGGAATCGTGAAAAATAGAGAAACTGATCAAAATTTATGAGCTCGAGAGTGAAAACAAAACCTCTAACTTTGATAGACTATAGAATGCACCAGCAGAAAAATCTCAGAAAAAAACTAGCACCACTGAAAAGTATGTGGAACCAGCTTTCAAGTGATATCTCATTTGCCAAAATATAGTACAATACATCCAAGTTATGGCCAAAAGAAAAAAACAGATTCTTTAGGGCTAATGAGGGCTTGGAGGGGGCCTTGCTAGCAGTTTGTATTGCCGACATGAGCAAAATATTCAGGGAATATTCCTTGTCGTAAAAAAAAGTCGGCCCCTTGCAAAAAATGTCGAACGGAATATGCTTTGTTTTGATTGGTATAGTCCTCGGGGTTGGCAAATTTATTAAAAAAATAATAAAAAAATATGGGGCGGCTCCTGCCGCTGTTGGCTAAGCGGCGGATGGGAAGCCCCGCTCCCATGGCGGCTGGCTTAGCGGCATCATTGTGGCTTTGCAGGCTGCTAGCAAGCTAGCCAGCCACTGCCGTTGCAGTTTGCAAATCACGACGGTTAGCTGCCATCAGCCGCACCACTTATAATAGCAGCGATGCTTAATAGAGCACCCAAATTTATTTATTTATTTATATTTTTTTAATCCATCGTATGGTACGACCTAATAGGGGTTGTACATAGGCCCCTACAAAAGAAATTGCCTCAGAAGTTCTCAACACCAAAATAGGGCGAATTTATATCAAATTCGTCGAATCGGCCTATTGAACACAACGGTAAGGCTCTTTTCATGCCGAAATGCACCAAAAAATTGCCCAACTCCAAAAATTGCAAAAAAAAGCAAAGGAGATTCTAGATTTGAAGCTTGTAACCCTTGTTGAAGAAAAAAATTCAGAAATCGAGAAGGGGTTCGCTAAATCCATGCTTTGATACCATGTTAGAATTATGAAAAACACAAGCCATAGGATCAAACAATGAACAAAGACACCTTCCACGCAAGAGGGCTGCAAACAATAATATGCAATATCCTCAACAAGAAAAAAACTACAACAATGAAACTCCAGAATCTAAAAAGGAGAAGGGGGGAAAAGAGTTAATACAATGAGGTTTGAGTGCTTATAAGAGCAAAACCCTCAATGAGAAAGGGATTAGATCATGACAAGTATCAACATCTCATGCAATGAGACAAAATGATCTAATAGTAGCTCAACTATTTAAAGAATAAAAGTACTCCTAAGTTTAGCTTAAGTGCATGAGAATAATTATTAGATAATGTATCATTACTCTAATAGTGTTGAGACAGAGCTAATTGAATTGTGATAATGGACCTTTATTGAAAAGGTTAGAAGGTATCCAACTAATCCCGCTAATCTTTTTCATATAGATCATTTTTTGGGTGGTTGGAAAATAGGAAATATTTGCTTGCATATAATAGAGATGTTTACTTTATTTAACATGGTTGACTCTAGCATGAGAAAATGAATCACAACTAGATCACTAATATATTAGCCAAATCAGCAGTAAGTTGACGCTTGATTAAGAACCTCATAATTTTGGGGGTTTACAATGTCTGTCAGATCTAATACAAAACCTAGTGCCCTTAAAACAACTTAATACTACATAGGCACTAACCATGGTGGCCCTATACAATGACTTATATAATGAGGCAGGAATAAGTGAAAAAAGTATTATTTCTTCCTAGTTACACAAATGAATGAATAAAAGATATTAATGATATCAATGAGATCAAGCAGTCTAATGGACCAAGAGCTACAATCCTAAGACATTTTCAAACTCTTTTTGATGTTGGATTTTCTATTACAGATCTTGATCAAAAAATTTGCAGCTTTGTCCACTTTCAAATTGTTTCATTGTCGATACAAATTTCATTATAGACTGTGCACTCCATGATGAAGTTCCATTCTATCTAAAATGGTTCACTTTCATGTAATACAATCTTCTTAATTTTTAACTGTATTTTACAGCAAAATTGCGTAAATATAGCCATCAAATCCAAACCTTGCTCCCAAGGGCCTTCTTTTATTTTGTAGTGTCTCTCTCTTAAAAGTTGCATTTTTAAAAAAAATTATTCACTTGATGTACCGGTGGCTTGCACATCCTAATTGCCATTTTTTCTTGTCAACCTGTTTGTCTACTTTCTCGCACTTATTATTGACATTCTTGAACACATGTCTACCCATCTAAACCTTGGGCTTTAAACTAGCAACACAGTAGTGTTTTTTTTTTTTGGTTTATTGAGACAGTCACAGAATGCATACAATCAGCAGCAAAAAGAATGGGCCTCTCTATTTGGCTTGAACACTTCAACTCCATTGACAGCGAGGACCTCCTAAATAGTAAATACATCAGCCGCAAAAAGAATGGGCCTCTCTATTTGACTTGAACACTTTGACTCCATTGACAGGGAGGACCTCCTAAATAGTAAATTCATATGGTGCCAAACAGAGGCTCTATAAACACTGACATAAGCTATGCATAGCAATTTTTGTTTTTTAAAATGTGGGTATAACGGGGAATGATTATTAAAATATATTTGAAAAATTATTTGAAAAATTATTTAAAAAATTGTAAAATATATATTTTTTTAAAGCGAAAAGCATTAAGCCTGTATATATATTAATATATAGAAATAGAATTTTACAAAATAGAGGTTTAATGGCTCTTGATAGCCTAAAATATCAGCATGATAGCTTGCAGTTTACAAAACATTTTGTTTCCCTGTCCCATACTGACTAGATACAGACATTTGCACACTATACTTTCACTACCTGATAGCAAAAAATTACCCCCTGCCTATTGAACTGAAAACCCTTTACAGACACAAGCACCATATACAAAATTCGTCTTATCAGGCGTCACCTGCTTTACCATTCTATTACTGAAACCCATTTACAGCCAAGTACCCTATACATAATTTACCTTAACTAACCCCCCGTTACTCCTCCATTCTGTCAACTCGAATTTCATTCTCGCCCCGCTGCTCCTGAAGATCACCAGCTATAGAATGCATAGGTGGAATAGCATTCAGTAAGTCACTTATTGCACACCTCCTTCACCTACCGCCAACCTGCAGACCATCCTTATAACTGTCGCGGTGTAGCGGTAAACGGCTACCGCTACCCCGCGCCCATAACACCAGACCGCTACGGGACCGCGGTAAGCCTTTACCTCTCACATCCTTTCTAACCGCTACCCCACAAGCTGCACTCCAAGCTGCTTGTAATTAATCATTTATGTAAAATAAGTTGTAATTAATCATTTATGTAAAATTTTAAAATAAGTTGTAATTAATCATTTATGTAAATAATGTCTAAAAGAAAGCTAAAATTTATAAAAAAACAATGGCATTTTTCATCAGAGACAAGTCTTAATATCTCTTCACCCTTATTTTGAAAAGAAATTATAGCATTGACTATATCTCCACTTTAAATTTTGTAGGGTATCTTTTGTACTATTTGGTGTCTCAATACCAGCCATATTGTAAATAATCTAAGCAAATTTTCACACTATTTATGTAGTAGTTTCAAAGATGATGAAACACGTTACCATTTATCTTTTGAAAAAAGTATCATACTCCATTATTACTCGGAAGAAAAGTACATACACTAATGCCAACCAAAATTTGAATCGGTCATTCATAATATCAATTATAATATTCATTGAAGTTACAGTATCAATTTACATGCGTGAAATCCAGGCATCTTCAATAAGATTGTTATATTCACTCTCTAAATCACTTGAGCATAACTATAGTAGCATTACTCAAAATTGAGATTGTCTTGACAAACCAAAAATATAAATGGGGAACTGAATTACTCAAGATTCAATCCTATGCATCCTAAAGTAGTTTTCACTTATTTCTTCACAAAATTAGAGCAAGGATATAAGGTTCATAGACTTTAATGTCATTGAGGAGTAGCATCCATTGTGGGGTTTGAGGGTCAAAGTGAGAGCCCCCACACCAAATTAAAGCCTTCAAAACCACAAATAACTTCATAGAACATTCACACCCTTTTTTATATAATTTTTTTAATGATAAATTACAATTTTTTAGTCTATTGGGGATTTCCTCTTCCTTTTTTATATTGAAATAGAGCATGGGCTAATGTATTTATAAGTTTTTAAGGTGGTGGATCTTAGTGGGCCCCTTTTTAAATTTAGCTTTACGGTTTTAGATGTTTAAAGTTATAGACATGTTTTTTTAATTTAAGGATGTTGGGATGCTATGTCATCCATGGGATGGTTGAGGTACGTCTATATGTTGCCAACCACTCTAGGGATGCCAAGGTATCCCCAAGCACCTCTATAGTGGAATGCCACCAACAATTTCCCCTACTTTACGAGGCTATCTCAACAATTGGTTCCTTTGAATTGGCACATAGGGGGATGATTGAAGGACATTTCATCCTCATCCCATAGTCCTTAGAACATCTCTACTACTAAAAACAAGGGTTTTCCCTGTGCCGAAGGAACATTAGAAAATACTTGAAATTTAATGATGGCACAAAAAATAAAATACAAAATTTGAAATTCATTACTATTTTAAAATACTTTTCATATATCTTTAGAAATAATTTTTAATTATTATTTTAAAAATATATAATTAATCATATTTTAATCTTATTTTTTAATTTTATTATTTTAAAAATAAATAATTAATCATATTTTAATTGTTTTTTTAATATTTTTGAATGACTCATGTTTTTCTGCATATTTGATGTCCATGGAATAAAATGGATCACATAAATAATGTTATTTTGTACTCGACCATACACCCAAAAACCCAAATTTGGAATCCAATTAAAACTCTACTCTATTTTGCATTAAATTTTAATGTTTAGATTTTAAATGGAAAGTGGTTTCTTTCCAAATCGTACAATATCTCTATATTAATTTTTTCATTGCTCATTTTAATCTATTATATGTGAGATTTCTCTTAAAATGTCTAGCGCACAGCAAAATCTTGATAATTGTTTGATTTTCTTTGCATTATATTTTGCAAATTGTTGTTTGAACAACTTTTTGTTAAATTAAACTACTAAAAAATTCGTAAGTGGCTCATTTGCAGGTACAAAAGCATTTAAAGTTGAGGATTGACGCTCAAGGGAGGTATTTAGAAAAGATTATGGAAGAACATCAAACGCTCCCCCCCAAGTGTCAAACATCCTCTTCCCCTGCATCACCTTTTCGGGAACCCAATGGAAATGCTGGAGGAATTACTGATTCTAGAAGTGCAAGACAGGATGACATAGAACATGAAGTAGTTGTTGACAGGATGCCGCATAATATATCCCAAAACGATAGAGATGCTACTGTGACTTCCTCAATTGTGGAGAAACAGCACAAGACTTCATTGCTTTTGAGTAATTTCACTGAAATTTTCCATCTCTGCAACAATTCTTTTGGGATTCTGATGATCATGTTCCTAGGGTTTTTGATGATGTATGTTACTTGGGCTTTCTAGGGTTTATGTTGCTATTATGATTTAAACAGAATATATGTTACTTGGGTTTCCCAAGGTTTATGTTACTATTATGGTAAACAGAATGTTTGGTTGGATTTACATTGTCAGAATAGTTTTTGTTCAATCTTCATATGGACTGCTGTACTGTACAGCCACAGAAGCAAAATATAACTTTATGAAATGTATTAATGTTCATAGAAAATAATTTATGGTTTTCTTGAATTGACAAGTCCAGGTTGGACGGTCTTCAGGCAACTCTTGCATGTGTTTATTCTATTTATAAAAAGATGGTAAGAATAAAATATCTGAGAACTTCAATATCTTGTGTGTCTTTGAAGTCCTATGGCATATAATTATTTTTAAGCTATACCATTACCCTCGTAGCTTAACAATTCTATGTGACTTTAATAATGAATTGTTCCCAACTTTATTCTTTTATTTGTTTATTTTTGTAATGCTGAAAAAGTATGCACTCAATATTTTCATCTTTTGTTTTGGATTTATATTGATTTGTTTGTTTCATATGTAACAAGTGCTACGTAGTGGTGTGTTTATAGTATTGTAATTATTGTTTTTTAGACTATTATTCTAAACTATTATCCTACTTCTAGATCTCTATACCTAACTATGGTTGTAACACTATCCATAACTTAGTTCTAACCCTAACCCTAATAATAAAAAAATGTAGAGTGACATTACAAAAAAATTGAAGCATTATATTATTAATTAATATTTAAATTTAATTTAAATTTTTATTTTGATTGTGTAAAATCAAATCTCTAGATTTTTATAAAATAGTTAGTTAATTTTTGTGAGATTTTATTTAATAAAATAATAATAATTAAATACATAAAAAAAATCCTTCTAAAAAATGTAAACATTTATTTATTTTACAAATATTTAAATAACTTAATAAAGCAAAAAATTGAAAAATCATTCTAAAAAAATATTAAAAAAATACTTGCTCATAACAACCCAAATTTCTTAGCCAATTATATTCAAGAGAAATAATTGTTTTTAATTGGTTCAAAACCAACTTATTAATAACTAAATAACAAAATTAGTTGAAGTACTAATAATTAATATATAAAAATAACATATTTATGTAAAAGTTCACAAATTATCTAATTTTTTATCAAACTTGACTTCTCACATGATCCTCTTCTATGTTACTTATTTCTTTATTAAAATCAAATCTATCCATACAAAAATGAATATGGTTCAAATCTATAGTATGAAAATGACCTCTAAACATTTAAAATTCAAATTAATCTTTGCCCCAAGCCAACCCCCTCTTGGCTAGTGCTTTCTTTTAAATGTGATCATGAAAAATTCAAATTTGAGCACTAAAATGTTTTATAAAAGGACAAGCCCACCCTATTTCATTTTTGATGAATCTAGGACGTCAAGAGGGATACCTATTGCACAAGTTTTGTTATGCTTTCCATCATCTTTAGAGAATAGTCTTAGCATATTGCATAATTGTTGGACATGTGTTTAATCATTATTTCAAAAGTTATTAAATGAAATTGAGATTTTAAACACAACAAGGTCTTTGTTTAACAAATTCACAAAGATGTTCACCAACACTACTAGTATTTATTCCACGTCTAGATATGAAGGTGAACATGATTCTAAAGTGTATATTTTGACAAATCAAATCCATGTATGAAGTTGAAATCCTTAGGTGTGGAGATCATTTCTATTCTAATGCAAAAATAAACCAGAACAATGGCAGAATCACGGGCTGACCCCAGCACATCAATTTCCTCATTATCAAAATTCTCAATACGCTTACCAATAGCCACATCCTCATCAGGAGTACAAGGAGGGGCTCTCTTCTCAGAAACATCCTTACCTTTACCCACAGGAATGGGGGTCTTGAACACCCGCATGGAGCTGACAATTTCCTCAGCGATGACCTTCCTTTTTTGCATCTTATCTGAAGCCAAGCCTCTTTCCGTATTATATTTTGGTAGTCTAACCATAGCACTAGTAGGAGTGTCACCATCAACACCACCATCTAGGGTTAAAGGGACACCCTTCTCCAGAAAAGGGTCCCCACTTGGCACTTCACATTTCCAGCTACCATCATCCACCTCCTACACAATTCTAGACAGAGGGGGAGGGGAAGAAGCTTCCCCATAAAGGTTAAATTTATCGTTACTCCTCCTAACCACAATCTCCTCCATCTCATCACTACATGTCATGTAGCCCGCCTTATCCTCAGCTTCTTTTTTCCACTTTTGACCATAACAGGGCAAATGGGGCAAATGGGGCCCTCTTCCAGAGAAGCATAAGAATTCAAAACATTGTCAACATCACCATCCCTATCCAACTTCAAATCCTCATTCAAAATGAGCTTCCTCCTCTTAGGCTTCTTACTACCGCTTTCATCCCCCGAATCCATCTGATATCCCTCCCAAGGTTTAACAATTTTATCCTACAAGGCAGTAGGGTTTTATGAACATCAATGGCTTGTACATGCTCGTAAATAAGTAAAATCAACCCACATGCAAAACGAGGTTCTTGGGGTTTTTAAAATGCTCCTTAATCCCCAAATCTAGCAACATAAGCAACTAATAAGGGATAGAAACCCATTTTTTGTGATAGAAATGGTTGAGTAACAGAAAATGATATGAATTGATCACAATATACCTTCCTTCCAGAGTAACATACCTCATAATTTCCTCAGCCACATCACACCAAAGGGCTTTCAAGGATCTCCTCTGATACCCGCCACTCTTAGTCATCCTCAAGTCAGCCACTTTATCCTTCTTGAAGAAAATGTTCATTGCATCCTTCACTTCTTTCTTATCCCTAAAAACCTTCATTCTCTGCATGACAAGGCTCGTAATCTAGGCAATAAATTCTTCATCCAACACAATATCCCTCCCTTTCAGGTTCACAGACCTCTCCTTCCATCCTTGAACAAATAATTATGTAACTTGGGGATTATTACCATGCAACTTTTCCATGTACAGAGTAAGGCCACCCTTCTCAAGGACTTCCCAGACCTCTTTCTTCTTCTTCATAGTTTCATAGGACCTTAGCTCTGCCCTGTTTATATCCCCTCCCATGGAAAAAAATTTGACACACAGAGACCCAACACTAAGCCAAAAGAACTTATGAAAAAAGAAAGAACCACACAAACTAGCCTATATGAACCAAAGACTCTCGAAACAAAGGTAAAAAATTCCTAGAATCCGTGTGAAATCTACCTCTAGACAAAGATGCAATAATGAACCACAAGCCTTGTAAAAGACACCACTTCTAATCAAAGCCACCACTTCTAAACAAATCTTGAACAACCTTAGTCTTTAATATCAAGCATGTGACTAAGGACAACCGACCTTTAATATGACACAAAGGATTAGCACTCATTATTAACAATGGTGGAGGCCTAAAAAAAAATTGGGTCATGCAAATCCCATTCCTTACCCTCACAAACACCATAGTTGGAAAAAAAATCCGCCAACTAATTTCCTTCTCTCAAGACATGGGAAATTTAAATATTATCAAAAGAATTGATTATATTAATAGAGTCTCGAACCATGGCCTCAATTGTCCAAGAAGGAGGGGAAACATTCTTCAAATTGTTAATAACATTCAAGGATTCACCCTCCAACCAAACCTTCCTATACCCTTTTCTTTGTGCCAAATTAAGAGCATGATAGGAAGTAGTCGCCTCCACAAAGTGGTTTCTTTGGATTCCCAAAGGGAGTACCACCACTGAGACAAGCCTACCATTAGAGTTTTTGATCACTCCCCCACAACCTC
>VDFB02302498.1:0-19060 GCA_007258455.2 Sequoia sempervirens | reverse complement strand
GCTCTATCCAGGGTAAATTGCAGGAAAAAATTCTTATACAGCATTTGTACTCTGCGAAACTTAAATCACGAGGAAGGCTGGACTTCAAGAGCAACACACTAATCTCTGACTTTATAAGTGCGTCAAAATATATATATATATTTCGTTTCCATTTTCTGCACGTCACTCTCATGGTTGGGCAGTCTCACGGCTGGGCGTACGGGTCACTATTCACGTTCCTGAGTTTGACATTAAAAAAGGTATTTCTTGCCCGAGTTTGACGTTAACGTGGGAAATTTGAAGATTTGTTGACATGAAATCAAATACCTACTTCCTTTTTCAGGCAACGGAAAATATATATATTTTTTGACGCACTTATAAAGTCAGAGCTTAGTGTGTTGCTCTTTAAGTCCAACCTTCCTCGTGATTTAAGTTTCGCAGAGTACAAATGCTGTATAAGAAATTTTTCCTGCAATTTACCCTGGATAGAGCTCTCAGTGAAGAATTGAGATGTTGGTGATCTCAATTCAGATTGAAACTCCGATATCCATATTCATAGAAATACAGATCCCCATTTTTTGGGAAATAAGAGTTGAGCTTCGATATCCATAGAAATACGAATTAGGCTGCAGATCCCCATTTTTGGGGAAATAAGAGTTGAGCTTCAGGTTCGAAGCCATGGAAGAGAAGTTATTCAATCCACTTCCAGAGTAAGTATCGGCTTGTGAATTCCTAAATTAGCCGATGATTTTCTAAGACATGATATTTACTTACGCTGTCATATTTTATTAAACTCAAAAGGAACTAAACTGCTTTTTAGCATCTGAGACGAGCTTAGTGTAAACTAAAATCAGGTTTTTTGTCTGGTACTCACAGGAATATTCAAATCGGGGCTTTATTTCTGAAGTTTTAGGCACTAACTTCCATGGTTTTCCACATGGTGCTAATTTGTTAAATTGTTGTTCCAGGTTCACTACTGGTCAATAACCTACAATTTATCCTGCTTCGCGCGAAATCCCGCACAAGGCCTGTGAAGAGATAGCTTCCATAAATCGTGTAGATTTGTTTATTGTGAAGAAGGCCGAATGTGTGGTATATACATCTTCCTTTCTCTGTATACAGAAGATGAGAATATGGTCTTCGACCAAGTAAGTATACCCATTAATCTCGTTCATTTGTCAATCTCATAGAATCCAGGGCCTCCCAATTCTCATTTGGGCTAGCATTCTTATGGACTATTAAGCCTTGAACAAGGCTGTACCCCAAACAATATATATGCATTTTTTTATATTTTTGTAACATAAAATGATGTTTTAATTTTCTGATTTAATATTTCTGTTCAAACCTTAGTTTGCTGATGCGAATTTCTGAGTGTATCTATTAACAGATATGTTCATTTCAATAACACCCAGATTTATAACAGATTTGTTTGACCATGAATAAGCATGAAAACTGCACAATAAGTACCTGATCTGCTGCTACAAGTCAGAATTAACTAATGATGCAAATACAAATGCAATGGGTTCCAAACATGCCCAACAACATATGGAAGTCTGCTGTCATGAAGTAACCCCAATTCATGCAATGAAATATCTTCCTACTCTAACCTTAGCTAGGCGAAATTGCTCCAGCCACAAAATGCAACTATTGGGTGAAGAAACAACTCTAAAACCCTACCAAAGGAGTGCACTGGCCTGCTAGTCTGCTGATAGGGTTTGCAACCCTAGAAATATGAAGAATAACCTCCAACTTACAAAATTCGCCCCTTCAACTAAATGTCTAAATGCTGATACAAAAAACAAAATGTGATCCTAACAAGAATCATCATTGAAGCACATGTGAACCTCCATCATGAAGTCTTCCATTGAAGAAACTAGGGTTTCGTCCAACTTCTTCTATATTCATAAGGGTTTTGTCCTTATAAAAGTAGGGATAAATCCATTGATGATTCAAATTCTTTCAATTGACCTTTATATTTATATCCAACCTCTTTATGCCTCTCAATTTGGCTGACCTAATTTGGCCCCCAAAATTCCAATTTAATTTTTTTTTTGTCCTTGCATTTAAATATATAAAATATATTTTTGACGCAAAATATTAAGAATATTATTTTCCCTCCTTTTGAACACCAAGACTAAAACTAACATATATTATTTTTACTTAATTTTTCTTTGTTCATTTTGAAAAGACATCACATGTTATTACATTCCTAAAAATATTCTTTTCATGCCCACTCGTAGTTCCAAATCTAATTCTCTTCTAGTTGATCTTGTATTGTTTGTAAGATATCTGAATGGTTAGAATTTAGACCAACATATTAGGGTTCTTCAATTTTACTCTTATCTTAGGACTGGTACTCATCCATACTTTTTTTTTCATCAAATATAAACATTTAAACTAAGAAACCTTTTCACAAAACTTGCAAGGTATTCTACAATCACCTTAAACCACTGGACTTGTTTCATAGAGTTGTTGACTCTAGCCTCAAGAAACTTCTCCACAAACTATTGACCTTATCTTTGATCTTTGAGCTGACTTCCAATTGCATGTCAGCTGGGAACCCTTCTTCTTGAACTAAATCATCTAAGACCTGAAATCTATTGAGAGTATCCCCCTCTTGCCTCTCCTTGAAAGGTCTCTTTAGACCCCTTCCACGATTGCGAGACTTAACTAGAACAAACCCGTCCTTGTCCTTTGTCCCTCCCTGCATGGGAGTCTTACCCTTTTCCATACCTAGATTAGATTGGAGATTCGTATAATTGGCACCCCCTGCACCAGAAGCTTTAGGACACCTCCGCAGCAGATGGCCATACTCATGACATAAACGACATCAAAAGGGCAACGTTTCATAATCGAACGGTTGAGTCCATGAACTAGAGCCAACGATCAAATCAATAGAATCAGGCAAAGGCTGACTCAGGTCAATCTCAACACAAACCCTCGCATAAGAAAAAAATCCTCTTATCTAAAGTTTGTTGAGAAGGGCCAATAGGTTTGCCCAATAGCAAAGCAATCGATTGCAATATATCACTTCTCTAGCATTCGAGTGGCAACCGAGGAAGATGGACCCAAATTGGGACCCTAGAAGGCAATTCTTCCGCCGAGTTAAAGCCTGCATGCCAAGGCTTTATGAAAATACTTACTTGGTTATAGAAATAAGGCCCCCCTTCAAAAGCCCTATTTCAATCAGAAATGCATGAGAAGTCCACCAAAAAGAAATTATTAGCAGCCAGCAAAATTTCAAAGTCACCCTCTAGAGACTAGGTCTTGCCGATCTAGGTGTCAAGAAAAGAGAGGGAAACCCCCATCGCCTTAAATTTACAAATCAGAACATGCTTACTATAGTACTCCAAATCATCAGTGACAGCCTCCAATTGGATCACCAACACAGGACGGACTTGAGACCTTTCCAAGCATCCGTTTATTTTCTGCATCTTAAAAGCTCCAGATCTTGTCAAACCCACTACAGAAGAAGATGGAAGAGACGCCTCATCACCCACCTCCATCCTCTCAGCAACTCCCTCCGAAGGCACTTTTGCAGCCATGGAATCTATACACAAGGACCACACCCTAAACTTCCATGAGAGGCCAAGGCCAAATCAGCACCCAAAAACGAGCATGCAAGAACAAGAGAGGCAAGAGAAGCAAGCTCCACCTCCGCCCACCAAAACCTCTCCAAACCCACACCACAACACCCTAAATCCACAGCAGGGGGGCAAAGAACAAAAGAAGAAAGATACGCGCCCAAACTGCACAAGGAGCCCTGAAACGCGTGATAGAACAGACGGCTCCCACCAATAAACTAAAACACAACACAGGAAAGAAGAATCAAGCCCCCCATGGCCCCCCGAGAGAAGAAAATGACCCTAGCGAAACAGGAAATGCAGAGAAACAAGCTAGGGCTCGCGTGCCCTAGCTTGCACACAGACCGCACGCGATCGCTGTCTCAATCCCCCAGGGCTTTCTCTTGAATAACGTTTATATCTAGACTTTTTTCAACAAGATTTTGACCATTGTTAACAAAATCATGATAAAGAAAAACCAACAATATTGATTTTCTTTCAGCAGGATATTGTGACATAATAGTATTTTTGTAGTTAATACCAATGTTAATACTTGATCAGGAAAGATTAACAAAGGTCCCGAAAAATACAAAGTGAGAATATTGCATAAATATTGGATAATTCAAAAAATTTGGAAATTGATCAACTGTTTAAAATTCTCTAAAACAAAAGTCTATAGGCTTCTGGATGTTACTTTTGTGCAATTTTTTTGAGAAAATTTGTTTTCTTCGAGAAGAGTTCTAATTTTCGAAAATTGTTGTTTTTAATTGGCCCAGGGAAAATTGAGATTAATTGCCTATTTCAGAAAGAGATCTTTAAACTGCTTTAGAAATTTAGGACATTCATTTGTCTTTCTAATGAGCCAAGGTTTTATTGTACAAAAATCAAGGGTATTTAAATGGTAAACCCATTGATCACATACTTGGACTTGACTTGGACTCAGTGGACCAGAAATTTCCGACTCCACAAAAACTCAGCAACTTAAAAAAATACTAAAATGTCTTTGAAAAACACAAGTTTTATACAAAATGCAGTTGCAAAATGTATCAAATGGCATTCCTCTACTGTTAGGTGCATGCCATTCAATGTAATTTGCAAATTTTTGTTTGAAACATTTACCCCCACCCTATATAGCACACACTTCCTTGTTCTGGGCAGCCACTTATATTTACAAAGATCTGTCTTTGCACTGCTGACTGTGTGTCTGTCTCCAACAAAGCACATTTTTCATTTCAAAATGATGTTTCTATGCACAAAGTTGTGTGTCCAACTGTGCTCTTGTAGACTTGATAAACTAAAACTTGTTTTTTCCCTTGTCCTGTGTGTGCTTCACCATTTACCTGCGATTTGGAGTTTGAAAAATCTTTTTTTTTTTTATACCCTAAAGGCACATGATTATGTGCATAAACAATTTTCAAAACTCAAAAACCTCTTCTCTTTTTAGCATTTGCTGCTGATAGTGTATAGAGGATTCCTGTGTCTCTAAATATCATGTGTAAGGTTTAAAAAGGTCAAAAACTGTGTGTTTGCAAGTTATATGCTTGGACTTGCAGGGTACTCTCCCAAGTTTGGGCATAAAACTTGCCAAGTAACCTCCTCTTATGAGTTGCGAGTTAAGCTTGAAAATTTTCCTTCTGCAAACTATGCTTGAACCAACTGTTATATGATATGGGGCTTTGTTAGGAAATAGTTACCTGACTTTCACTAGGCACCTAGTTGAGAAATAAGCAGCAAGCAACAATCTGGCATTCATTGACGAGAATGTTTTCAGTAGTTTCTATCTTAAATACTTCAACAGTTATAATTAAAATACTGTCAACTAAGAAGATCAACTTTCAATAGTGAAGATGGCATAGAAAATTCTATTTATTATTAAGATATAACATACAATGTTTATATAAACATATAGCTGGAATCCTTAGAATTTAAAATTGTGTGATTTGAGTTTCCAGAGTGCAGCATTGATGACTGTCAATTTGGAGTACAATATGCTCATGATATGTCCTATTTCTATCTTTTTATTAGAAATTGAACTGATGACACTTAACTCTCCTCCTGAACTTAACTGAACCTTGAAATCCTAGAGATAAGTTATGCATTACAATGTGAGTGTTATGTTGCCCTTGTGAGTTTCAAGGATCCTAAGGAATTCCTGTCATTTTATGAGGTGCGGAGCAGCATTGCTCACTGATTGCTGCTTATGTTTTTTTTGTTCTTCATTCCTAATATTGTTTATCCAACTTTGCTTATGCGAGTTAAAGTCAAGTTTTGAGGAAATTGGAAAGACTGTGGCTTAACTTCAACAGCAAGTGCATACGCTTTGCATTTTTCTAGCAAAGAAGTTTCAGGATTTGTAGTGCCTTGAGAAAGTTTTCTGTTAAACTCAGTGTTGCGTTATGGATTTTTTTTATACAACCTAACTCTTTAACGAATAGTACAGAAAAGCATGACCAAACAATCTCTGCTGATATATGTTTATCCAGCTACCGAGTTTTGTACCTCTTCTAAACTAGAAACTGCCCAGTGGTACTTGGGTAAATTGAAAATTCTTGTCTGCTATCTAATTATACATAATATATGTTTGAACGAGGGTCAGCTGTTGATTACTATTTCCCAAATATTATAGTTGTATTCTTCTGACCTACATCATTTTTTTCAAAGTTTGACCTAGTGTGTTATGATCGAGCTAGTTCTTCTTGTGTTGGTCTTCCATGATCAGAAGGTGCTCTATAGTAATGATTGCCGATTCCTGTTTCAGCTATTCAAAATGAATTTGAATTGTGATGCATTTTCTCCATTCAATTGTTTTCCTTCTAAAAATGTTTGCTTGGCACATATCTTTGTAACTTGCACAAATATATACCTATTGTTTTGGCTGGTAATATATTGTGATGCTTTATTTAATTAGTATTCAATGATCAATAGTTATACGATGAATATACTAACTTGTAGAGATATCTTTTCCTTTAATTTTAACAGGAATTCCATTTGATTGAGAAAAAGGAGCTTGCACCCCTTCAGGATCTGATAGATTCCATTCTAATTCCATACTAAAATGAATTTAGCATTGTAATTTTAGTTTCTGTCAATTTCCGTACTTGAAAATATTCAAAAAGTTGTAAGGTTGGTATTCTCAAGGAATACACTTAACTGATAAGTTGGAGGTATGTTTGTGCAATAAATGTATAGCTTAGTGAAGAAACCTTAAGTTTTTAATTGGGTGTGGTTTCAATGTGACTTTGTTTCACCGGTGATTCCTATATAATAAACTCATTTCTATATCCAAACTAGAGAGTCAAAGTTCTCTAGATTGCCCAATGCAATATAGACACTTACGAATCTGGCCTTTGTCTCTGCCATGATATTTAAATAATCTTTGTTTTGTACATATAACAGATGGAAGTGGTAATATGTTGTGGTTGAGGTTGAGATTTAATATATAGGCCTATATATATCATATATTGGCTAAAAATGTGAGTACAATTTGCGTGTAATTTTTATATGATGACTTCAATCCTAATAGTAGTGTCACAAAAACAGACAATTAACTATCTGAAAAGTAAATCTTGCATTTGTCTCTGATCCCAGTTTTTCCTTAATTTTAGATTTTCTTGTAAAGCATGTTCTTATTACCTGACAAATACTTCATTCTATAAAAAGAAAAAAATGTAAAATTGAATGAATAGTCATGAAAAACACTATACTACTATATATATATATGAATAATGCTGGCTTTTAGATACAATTTTATCTACATTGTAAAAACAAAGCATACGTTCATACTGTATTATAATTCGTCAAAGGAAATGGAATATCTAGGCCATACATGCCAAACAAAATTTCTTGAGATTAAATCCCAAAGCAAGTAACAATATTAATCATTTTTTCATTTCCTCTAAAGACAGGACTGCAAAAGATTATCCAATATATCTGTACGCTGAAAGGCATTTCCTACAGTCACAGCAGAACAGGAGCTAAAAGATTCAGTGTACACAAAAACTCAACATTAAATCTCGCATGCATAATAAATCCTAACCGCATGAATAATCTCAGATGCATAAGAAATCCGAACCGCACGAATATATTAATTGGTTAGAAGATTTTTTATCAGCATTCAAAGGAATGTCCCACGTGAACAAGTGTCACTTCGACGGCGTTCAAAATAAAGGAATTCCTTCTCGCACCGCTGCTCAATCAGTCTGCGGAGAGCATTATTCGGGATAAGATTCTTGCGCAGAAGCTGCTGCACGGATTTGGGACACGTGTTTCATCGTGCACAGAAGCTTGCTGCAGAAGACCCGGATAAAATGTTTCTGGGATACAGCTGTGTAATAATAATAGAATTCTTACATTAATTAAATTCAATCATTAATAAAATAATTAATAATAGAATAATAATTTAATATATTAATCTAAAAATAATTAAAAAATAGAATAACATTAATATACTAATAATAATATAATTAGCCAATAAGCTATATTATGTATGAGCTTTTGGCCTTAACAAATATACTAAGAATTCTCCCTGCTTAACCATCTAGTCAAGACTCTTCCCTTCCTTTTGTTAGGGTGTAGTGTAATAGTAAACAATTTTTAAGTAGATAATGTATTTCATACATGAGTTATTTATCTTTCTTTTCTCTTTTTAGATCATAATTCTAGGTAAATCTTAAATTAATGAGAATTAACATCATAATTAGTGATAATTTTTTAATAAATAATTGTAGAAAATATTAGTAATGTATTCCAGACCACATTAGTGTGAAAATTCTATTGCAGCTACTGATTATTAATCTCCTATCTAATACATAGATTATTTGACTCTGAAAAATTAATTCTCAGCAAATATCGAAAAATAACACAACTACAACTTCACTAATAAACTCATAGGAATAGAGAAGAAAACATTCACAATAATGAACACAATATTTTTGGAATATTGTCCATGAAAAACCCGAAGGGAAAACCACTACTGCAGATGAAGAATTTTATTAAACTTCAACAAATTAAGGAAATACATAAACTGCTGCTTGCCTCTTACTGGAAGAGCTCCGGCAATAATCTTCTCTTCTTCCCTCAATTTCTCCTGCTGAAATTCCACAGCTGCTATCCCCAACGCTACCTTTGCTAACACTGCAAGACTATTTGCTCTCACTGCAAATTTACTTGCTATCACTGCAAGTCTTTCTCAACTCTATACTTGTGTGTTCTCCAAATGCCCATTGATCCCCTTTTATACTTTTCTCATTGGAAAACCAATGGCCATGATTTAATCTCAATCAATGGCTAAGATTAAATAGACTCTAACAACCCTAACTAAGTGGATTCTCGAAGTCTCTAGAGAGGAAACAATTATTTAATTACATAATTATCTAAACAACTCAGCCCTTTCTAGAAGTCTCTAGAAAATAATTAAATATTTAAATAACACTTCTTGGGAATGGAGACACCTATCTAAGCTACATAAATTAACAATTAGATCATTTTAAAAATAAAGAACAAAATATTTTAAATCAATTTTCTATATAATTTAAATCTATAATTAGTTGTTAGCTATTTTCTTTATATTTTTTATTAAAAAGAAAGAATGTTCAATTCTTTTTATAATCATTATTTTTAATTTGATCCAAGATTGAACACTAAGGGCCATTTTAGCAGACAATATTTTTTTTTTTTTTTTGTTTTTAACTTGTAAATTATCTTATTTTAATTTTTATCTGTGAAGATATTATAATTCTACAATTCTAAGTATTGAATTGTATTGTAGAGAAAAGTCCTCTAAAACATTACCTATAGTTTTAAATTCAGTAAAGTGGGTCAAACAACTTTTGCAGGGAGGACTAAACAAAAACTATAGTGTAAAGATTTTTTAATATACTATTTTTATTATAGATATAAAATATGTAATGTCAAACTTATTAAAAAATAGATAAACTTATATGTTTACAAGTCTATATTAGATAAAAAATAAATATAAATAGAAAAAAATATTAAATTGAATTTTACTTATTAAATTTTAATATATTTTTATTCAAATTTAACTCAAATAGTGGAGAGATTTATAATTATATTTATTAGGTTTTGTTCTATTTGATCTCTTTTAGTTATTTTGACCACTTATAGTTTAAAGATTTTTTTGAATATATTTTATTTATTCTATTTTATTAGATATTTTATTCAAACTCATCTCACATAGTGTAAAGATTTGTTTTTTATATTATTTTTATTATATTTTATTATACTTGGTTATATTTTTAAACACAAGAAAAAATTGTCCTTCAATGAGAACCACTATAGTGGCAAAAAGATGTTGTGCAAAATCGAACATCTACATGCACCAAATCAAGTAGAAGCATCTTACCCTGTCCATAATAAATCCAACACTCAATCCATCTTATCCATAATAAATCAGTTCATCCATGAACCGTTTATCAAATCCATGTTCACCCATTGCCATCCATAATCCAAATCATTAATAAATCCGTTCATCCATGAACCATCTATCAAATCCATGTTCACCCATCGCCATCCATAATCCAAGTCTTCTTGATCTTGGTTGACATTTAGTGTACACTTAACACTTACTTATGGTAAATTTCTTGACATGGGTTGTTATCATTCACCATACCCACTATTATCTAAGCCATCAACAATTCTCCAAATGACCATCTGCTATCCAAATTGTAATCCACCCATTACATTGCATACACATACATATATTATTTTCATATAATAAAGGAGTATGCAAAACATGCTAGAGTTGTTCTCTATATATTACAAGCAATTTGTCTTGAATTCAAGCAAAATTGTATATATTTGGGTGTACGAAGAAAATGTCAAAGGTGTTCCTCTATATATTATTGACATTTTCTATATAATTCGAATAGGCTATAATGAACAAATTTTATGTTTACTTCTTTATTCTCTGATACAGATGGTTATACACCCATTATTTTTTCATGATTTCTATTTTCTGCTGTGAGATTAAAACTTAGTTTGTTTTGGTACTGGTCGCTGGCTTTATCTCCAAATATGTATTACACACACTGTGTAAAAATATACATACAATTTTATACAAGTGCTAAACTACATGTCACACCCCCTCTTACTTCTCTATATTTTTCCATCTACGTAACCCTTGTACCCCCTTTGGTGCAAGTGCTAGTATAACAAAAATATAATAGTGTATTTGTATTATATTATTTTTATTTTTTATTTTTTTGTTTTATTCATATTATTTTTATTATTGTTTTAAATTAATTTAATTTATTTTCATTTTACATTAGATAATATGATAAAAAAGAATCAATAAAGATATATTTCAGTGTGATTTATATTAGATTATTTAAAGGTATATAAGCTAATTAATATTTTTGATATTGATAAAGAGAATTGAAAGGGCTCAAATCCTTATACAACAACAAAGCCAAAAGGTAGACAAAAAATGTACCATGAGCAATGGGACAAACCAAAGCACTCCACAAGACAAAAAAGAGTGAGGTGCAATTGTATCCCAAGTTGCCAAAAACAACTACAAACAAGAGATAAAACTAGGATCCCCAAGGTCTCGCTTAGACAATTCTAGACCTTGCTCTACTTTTCCTCTCATCCATCACTCTAGCATGTGTTTGGTATAAAGGTTTGGGAAGACCTTTCTTCCTCCTAACAACAATCCAAGAGATATTATCACTCAATTTCTCAAAATAGGGAGAAGCAAGGGGGGATTCCCCTACATAAAGCTTGTCAAGATGTGAAGAAGGGGCAAAAGTTTGACAAGGCGAAGACAAATGATGAACCTCCACCACATGAGTAATTTGAAGTTGATTTGAAGCCAAAATACATATTTAATGTTAGTATGTGTATTTTGGCAATCGCATGACCAAGAGGAAACATCTCAAAGCATTTAACAAAGAGTTCTAATTTATAATGATTTTTCCCTCTTCAAGATGATCCTTTCTCAACACTAGGTAGAAGGGGACTTGCAAGTCTTTCATTGAGATTGAACACACTCTCTCTCTCTCTCTCTTTTACCCAAAGTTTGTTTCCCCTTTGAAGCATATGGATGTGCACAAGGATATGAGTGTTGAAGTTAAGAGGCACACACACACATTTAGTTACAACTAATCTATCAACAATTATTCATGGGAGGCATTAAATTTGGATACAACTTTCAAGTGGAATTATTTTGTCATTGAGTTTGGTAGTATCTTAGACAAGTTAGATCTTTTAGTTTGTTTTTAGTGTAATCTTTCTCCTCTTTCACAATGATTTGTAATTAGATAAATTGTTTTACCTAGAAGCAACTTGAATGGTGATGGGGTGGTTTGAGATTAGGATGCACTACAAGAAATCCTAGAACAAGTATTTATCATTTTAATTTTAATGTCAAGGTTTGTAACAAAATGAATGTAAGTTATAAGTTAAACTCATCTACATACTCAATTGTCATGGTAGCCATTTCCTTGTCATTGTACACACATAAAGCATTATCAAAATCTTGCAAATTATTTTAAAATCTTGTGTCAATGTTTTTTTTAGAATGTAAGGCTTATCTTTTGTAATAGTCATTGTGTTGACTTAGTGGTGTTTAACAATGTGAACGATTATTAGTCTCTAGTCATTGTTGGTCACATCTCTCAAACTCTATATAAGGATATGAACCTCTTTGTAATCATCACTCTAATATTTCCTAATATAATATATTGAATTATTTTTTGAATACCTCAAATGTGCGTATTTCTCATTTTTTTTATATGGTGTGAGAGTTGAGTTTAGAGTTAGAAGAAAGGTGTATGATAAGATCACAAGTCGTTGAAAAATGTGAGCAAGAGAAATCACTCATTCACGAGTAGGGCATGATTTCATGGGCATTAGGTGGTAGGCACAACATAAGGGTTCAAAATATGTCCCCAAATTGTGAGGTAATTATTTCCACTCAACTTTGCAAAGGTCAAGAGTTACACATAGGGTCGTGGTCATGATTAAACTAGAAAATCTTGTAATAGATAGTCATGGGAAATGAAAGGAAGTTGATAGCATAAACACTTCCTATGTTAATCAATGAGAGAATTGCATGCAAACTATGATCTAGCAATTGCAAAGGAAAATACACACACAAAATATTATACCACAATGACTTAGTGTCTATCATGGGAAAAAAACCCAACCTCCAAAACTCGAACCGATGTATTCACAATACCAAGTTGGTTACAATACATCAACATGTTCAAGCCTTCACAAGAGAACAACAAACACAAGTTTGGATTTTTTTTGACAACATATCTCTCAACAAAATCATGCCATACTACATCTTCATCCTAGGCACCAATATATAGAAGACACAAATCCAAAAACCACAAATGGTAAACCATAAACCATGGGAGAAATCACTCCCAAAAATGACATCCAAATTTCTTTGAGGAGTTCTAATACAAGTCTCATTATGAGTAAATATGCTAACCTTAGAAGATTCTCTTACGTTGCCATAGTCATAGTCAACTCACCAACTTGAACATTCCATTTTGGCCCATTCAAATATGCCTTATGATATGTCATAATATGCAACATAGAGTTGGTCAAAATTCAATTCTATTATGTAACTCCCTACAATTATGCTCTTACATGTGTTGTATAATTCATTATAAGTAACCCCCATATCCCATAGTTCCTTAATGATTTTAGATGTTCTTGCAACTTATTCAACATGTGGCCAAAAGTGTCACCTCAAATTAAGGTGCCCTTTTTTTCATGTGGGAAAAATAATAAATAAACAAATACAATGAATAATTAAATATGAAACATTGGGGTGCAAAGTTGACACCTTTCCCAACATTCTCCCATTTGTTAGACAAATTGCAAGAGAAAAAAATAACTTTCAACAATTTGTAAACTAATTGCTAGGGGCTTAGAGGCCCATAAATTCATTACACTACTTGAATTTCCCTATGCTCATAGAATTTGTCAACACATCTACAACATTCATTAGAGTATCAATATTTTCAAACATCACCCTCCCATCCTTCATCATGTCATGAACAAATGATATTAAACATTTATATGCTTTGTTTGTGTGTGAAAAGTTGGGTTCTTTGCTAAGTTGATGGTGCTTTGATTGTCACATCCACTTTAAACTACTCACTGACTCAATTCAATATTCAAACGTAATCTTTGAAGCCAAATTATCTCCTTTAAAGAATGAGTAACTAATATGTACTCTATTTTTGTAGTGGATAAAGTGATTGCAACATGTTTGCTCATCCAACTAATTGTACCACCTAACAACTTAAAAACATAACCATTGGAAGTTCTTTTGTTATCCACTCTTCTATTCTATTCAAATCAACAAACTCTTTAATCTCCAAGTGCTACAAGTACTCATTGAATATACTACAAGTGCCATCATTATGCTACATGAGACCATGGTAGCAAATAAAATACTCTATAATGCCCCATAAGTACCAAAGACTCTCTTCACTACTCCTTGGTGCTCTTTGCTAAGATTAGTCATAAACTAATTCAACTCCCATTTCTTGGGAAATGTTTGGTCTAGTGTAGACCATAACATACATCAAATACCAATTGCATTTGTAATCTAGTGTAAAATTCTAGGTTAATGTAATAAAGCATAAAAACTAACCCTAAACCAAAAATGGAGTACAAGCATAAAAACATGAAATATAGAACAATATTACTATAAAGTCTTCATGCCATCATTTCTTCACCTCCATTGCCCTTCTCCATTTTGCTTGAATATAATAATTGCCCCTCAGATTTGGATCTGCAATAGTAGTCTATGACAATGCCTAGCAAAATATTGAAGATAGTTGTCTCACACTAATAGCATGTATTAGCTCAAGATGTAGATGTCTAGATAGCATAAGGTGTGCGTATGTCAAAATGACAAAGATAAAGGTCTTTTATAGAAAAGAAAAATTTGGATGAAGGGCTAAGATTTAATTTCAAAGAGATATGCCAATCAATGGTTAAGAATGGAAGTTGTAGTATGAAATAGGGTTAGGGAAAAGTTAGGGCAAAGGTAGAAATGAATGGCTAAGATTGAAAGAATGAATGAGACAATAGGAGATAAGATTTGATGAGATTGACACATAAAAAAAAGGTTGTTGGAGGAAATCAAATGAACATAAAATTATTTGATTTGAGATAAAAATGACTAATTAAATAACATAAACATTATTTAATTATAGTAGACAACTGACAAATTGACTTTTGAATTAAATAATAATTTCATTTAAAATTGGGATGTTATTTGATTTGAGAGGAAGATGGCTAATTAAATAATAGAAACATTATTTAATTGTAGTACACATGTGACAAATTGAATTTTGAATTAAATAATAATTTCATTCAAAAGTTATAACAAACTACTGCTCTCTTTCAAGACAATCATTCAATCCAGAAAAATCTAAAATTTTCTTCTTAAATGTTGACCCTTTGGTGGAAAAGCAAATTAATTTTTTTTGGGGCTTTCAATGTGATTTCTTGCCATGCAAATATCTTGGAATCCCCCTTTTTTTAGGGAAGGAAAAGCATGAATTCTGGGACAAATTAATTAGTTTAACGTCCAATAGGAATAGGATCATGCAATGGAAATCTAAATGGCTTACTTTTGCAGGAAAATTAATTATGATCAAAACAATTCTTCACTCCTTACCCATCAATCTGATGTCAATATTAAAGCCTCCTCAAGGAAAATGTATTGAACTTCAAATTTCTTTTAGAGAATTCCTTTGGGATGAGAATGTTACTTCGAAGAAAAATCTCCCACTTGTGGCATGAAACTCTTTATGCAATTTGAAAACTCATTGTGGGGCGAGGCTGAGAGATTTATTCTTACAAAATAAAGCTTTGGGGAAAAAATGGTATGGAAAATTTATGCTAAACTTGAGACAAGGTGGTGCCAAATAATGAGGCATAAATACTTTGAATCTCTTGAAAATGAAAGAATTTTCACTTAGAAAAATCTTCCTCAAGGCTCAAAAGTATGGAATTTTATTTCCTCTTGCAGATCAATGATCCTTCCTCATCTCTCTTGGTTAGTTCATAATGGGGAAAAAGAAAATTTTTGGGATGATGCCTAGAATGGTTTCAGGCCTCTCAGAACCTTAGGGGATTGGGGTCAAATTGAGGCTATCCTCAAGGATCTCTAGGGGGATAGAGTTAAAGACTACCTTCATATAATTTTGGGGGATAGTGATATTGTTGCCTAAAAATATTTTGATTTTCTCTCAATTCCCATTCATATGAAGATTTCTCTCAAACATGAGATTAAGAAGGGTCATATATTTTTGTCCAATAAGAAAGATACCATTATATGGACTAAAAGTAAATTTGGTAACTACATGGTTAAAGATAGTTATAATGCTTTAAGTTCCACCAGGCGCCTATTGAAACCATGGCCTTACAAACTATGTTGGGGACTATGTGTCCTCCCCAAAGCTGAAGATTTCACTTGGCTAGCCTTAAAAGACATAATTCTAGCAGGTTCACATTTGGATACACTAGGAATACCACCTCTATTCCTATGTGTCTTATGTAGCCAAGCTTATGAATCTACAAATCATCTTCTCATTGGCTGTGATTTTGCTCACAATTGTTGGACTTGGTTGTTGAACAAACCTAGTTGTTCAAGTCCTTTACACAACTCAACTCTAAATCATTTTTCCAGTTAGCCTCTCCTCTTTCCTAATTCTTCCCTTTCATGTATTTGGGAGATCAGTCCTTCCATAGTAGTCTGGAATATTTGGTTGGAAAGGAATAATAGAATATCCAAAAAAAAGTCTTTAAAGGTATCCTAAGTGTTACAGAAAATTGAAATTACTATCTCTGAAGTGACAGTCTTAGGTTTTCAAAAACTTGCATAGTTCAAAATCTTTTTCTTTGTGGGATATCTTCATTACTAAAAACTAGTCTCTTATTAAACTCCCACAAGTTAGATCCATTCAATCTATGTTGGGTGAAAATTATGTAATCAACTTTTCGATAGATTACACAACTTGGACTTCAGCCACATCTATGTGAGATGTAAATCTCTCCTCTTGGAAAGGGGAGGCACCCTTCTTACTGCTAATAGAAGCGATAGTAAAACAAATAAAGTAATTACAAAATGTACACAATACTTATGAAGTTGGGGGCTGTGTTACATTTATCCTTCTCTCTTTTTTCAAAGAAGATGTTTACAATGCTTCACTGTTGGAAGTTCACAATTCTTAACAACTTGAAATGATCAACTAGCAGTAATACCAATACCTCTATCTTGTCAAAGCAAAGAGAAGAGATTCCAGAAGTAATTAACAATAGGCAAATAAAGTAAAAGGGAAAGCTCACGAAGGCACAAAGTCATTTTGTAGCTTTATCAATGTTGGATCTATGAAAATGTATCGTTTGTCACATTAGAAGCACAAAGTCTTCTTAGATGCAGTATTTCCTCGAACATCATGAACAATTACAAGCGCAAAGTCTTGTAGATCATCCAACCAAATTATCAATGAGCATGAACAATTACAAGCACAAAGTCTTGTAGATCATTCAACAGTAGTATCCAAAGAAAGTGAATAATTACAAGCACAAAGTCTTGTAGATTATTCAACCGAAAGATAAACAAAACACAAATGCAAATCTAAATAATAGATGCAGCACAAAGTTTACATAAATCACTTAGAGTCCTTAAAATTTCATCAACTAATTACCACCAAATGAGATCAATTCATAAAAGTATCGAATCCAACACAAAGTTTGGTTTGCAATCCTCTTCTTTATTGATCAAATTCCATTCACAAAGCATAAACACAAAGTTTCACAATTTTGCTTTAAAAAGGGCAGCACTTCGTTGCAAAATACTAAAGGATAAATTTTAAAATGAAAATCCCTCACATTATATAGATAGAGGGATGAGAAAAATTAGGAAACTAATTGAGGAAATTAAGGAAAGTTAGGTGAGCGATTTTAGGAGATCTCACCTAACTTTGACCAAAGTCAAAGTGTAATTTGTTTTCAAAAGATTACATCTTCGAGCTTGGTGTAATTACAATTTACAAAAAGACATTTGAAGATGTCAAGAAATATTTACAAGATGCATAAAGAGATGCACCGAAAATGTCTAACACTAGAGAATAGGAGGCTGCTTCATGTTTCTTTGCCTTGGGTGTGGAAGTCTTCATATTTCCTCCTAGTCTCTTGCATAAATTTCTCATCTGGACCAACAGTGTAATCCACAATGGTGTGAATTCTCATGATCAATCTCATGGCAGATAAGTGAACCTTCTTGCACTTGTCAAGATGCATTTTTAGGTTATCTAATGTGAGCCTTGTATCACAAATGACGTTCAGTGAGGCTTCTGAAAAGTTTGAACTGTCAATCAATTTCATGATGGCTTCTTTGAAGATCTGAGATATTTCTATGGCTTGCAGGAAGATACGATTCTCCTCAAGGAGTTGACCAGGCAACTCTTTAATACCTTTTTCAAGAGTAGTGTGATGTCCTTCAACATCTTCCTGTACTTGGTGGAGATCTTTAGTAAGAGATTGAATTACTTGAATTCTATGTTTCAAGGATTCTCTTACCTCAACAAACTTTTCTTTGTCAGGAATTACCCCAACCTCCACCAATTTACTGAGCTTTACATGTTTCATCTCTGACCATGACAACAGGCATTTCTCCATGTCTCTGTACTCCTAGGAAAGTACACTTTTTTCTTTATCAAGCTCTGTGGTGAGCTTGGCCAAAAAGGTAGTTTTCTCATCCGCAGCAATTATAATCTGAGATCCGTGTTCAATGATCTTCTCAACAAAATCATACAACACTCTGTCTTTGGAGGTGAACTTCTCAGCTTTCTTGACAGCTGGGTCTTCAATACTTACCACTATCAACTGTTGTGCATTACTTGGAGAACCTACAAGTCTCTTTACAACAGTAGCATAATGCTCTGCCCTCTGTTTGTACATATTGCGAGCTTGCTCTACTTTATCTAGTCTTCCAGCCAATGTATCCAAAGTGACTTGCGCATCGGCCTTCACACTTTCATTGGTGATGAGCCCAAAATGTGCTCATAGTTTGGATATTATGATGAACTTTTAATACCTTTACTTTTGTTATTCATGGTTGTTTAAACTCTTTTGAAACCTTTTATTGGGATATCCTGTAGCAAAATATTTTCATATTCCTCAGCCTATTGTGTTGTCTTGACTACATTTATTACCCCGTTGACTCCCTAAATGACTGGTATATCGCATATAGTTTTTGAATGATGAAATAGATTTAAATATGTGATTAATGAATGGATATTGTGTATGTGCTATGCCTTTTCTTTCGCATCTATTACCTTGTGTTTCGCAGGTTGTTGAAGAAAGTATGATTGAGTCAAGCGCAGCCAATCTCGGCCTTGTAGTAAAGTCCATTTCCTGCACAACTTCAAGGAAGCTCTAGCAAAGACTCTTTGACCAAAACTGTTGGGAAGGATTTTAAGTGTCAGTTAATCTGGAAAGAGTGGAGTGCTAGATTT
>VDFB02302497.1:0-29434 GCA_007258455.2 Sequoia sempervirens | reverse complement strand
TAAATGGTTAGTAAAAAGGTGATTAAGGGGGAATTGATGTTAGTAATTCAGGATCTAGTGCATGATATAAATTAGGATAATTTGAACATCTACAAAGACATTTAAGAACAAATAAACACCTGTTGTAGATTTGGAAACACTCACTCAAACTAAAACATTCCTAATAATCTACCCAAAATTATAAGAAAAACCTTGCTTCATCCATTCTACAATGCATCTGAGACTCTATGCAATGCATTTGACTTTGTGAACTGCATTTACTATCCTAAACAATGCATCTTCCTATCTTAAAGCGCATTTGACATACTAAAACACATATGTTGGCTAAAAGAATGCATTTGATAACCCTACAATGCATCTAAAATTATGTGATGCATTCATTGTCCAGAACAATGTAATCAACCTGTTGCACAACATTTGCTACCTTAAACAATGTAACTTTCCAAATTGCAACGCATTTGTCACCTCAAACAATGCATTTTCTTGGCATTCAGAAAAATCACCGTCACTATCCAAACCCAAGAGTAATAATTTTCAATAAGTTTTTAGACATTCTTTTCTAGTAAATCTCTGTGCCAAATAGATTCACCATTCAACCATTGCACCTTTAGGTTTGTCATTTGGCCTTAACAATAGTCATATCTTTGACTTATCATCCTTTAGACTTCACCATCATGTCTTTAATTCACCTTCATATCCTTGCTAGTCAAGTTGAATACCAGTTAATCCATCATGGAAAATATCAACAAGCCATAGACTTCAAAAGGAAATTCCTCAATTCCAAATACCAACCAACCACAATCCATATTCAATGACCCATGTATCCTTCCTACCAACTATCCATAAGTCCTAGCCATTCAACCATCTGTCCTCACTATCAAGACTCCCTTAGTACATTGCATGTCAGTAAGTCACAGCAAAAGTCCACTTATCCTAACCTTGACAAGGGAAGCCAAACATCCACTAACCCCATCTCAGCCTTCATAGTCATATTCTATTCCTTCATCCACAAATCCCTTCCAAGTATCTACATCCTATCCTAGTCCATCATCTCTCAACCCCTTTCAAGCTTCCATGTCCTATCCTAATCCTTCATCCACTAAACCATTTAAAAGACACTGCATCCTCTCCTAGTCCACCATTCATTAATCAATACCAAGACCTTACATCCTATACATCTCATCATGATCTCCAAAGTCATATCCCAATTAATAAACTTGAGGGTACATGTCAAAAGGAAAGTCCAAAGCACAACATCATGGCTTCACCTTCATGTCAATATCAAAGTAGTCCATTGCATGACCCCATCCTTAAGTCCATTCAAGAAGTCCTCCTAGATAATAGTGGCACCCAACATACACCTATCCTTGACAAAAATTCCATTCCCAGTCATGTTGTCCAAGACAACCCCTTATTTGACCAAGAGACTACCATTGATCAGGAAGTCCAAAACGATCCACTCCTTGACCTTTATGCCATTCATAATTGAACACTTGACGATGACCCTATCTTGGTTCTGAATATCACCATTCCCAAAATGAGACACTTTCCTCCATGGGACACATACATGATTTCTCACTAGATTAAGAGTCTTCTACTCTAGACATCTTTGCAAATTATTAAGCTATAGTTGAATTCACTGGACTCTACGACACTGATCATAAAGACGGTTTTGACATCTACTTGGAAGCACCTGTAGCATCATCTAAATTTGACATGTCACAAGATCAGACCCAAGATATCAATTAGAATGATATAACACATGTCACTAAATCTAAGACATCCTATCAACTAGGATTATCCACTTTTATCAAAGCACACTTTCTTGCAGAAGAGAAGATTCCAAGTAACAACTTTTGCATACACAATGATGGGTTTGCATCTTGCTTCCATAATGACAAATACAACATCACAAATAGAATCTATCAAAGCATGCAATATCAAGGAAAAGGACTCAGCATACATGAGCAAGGAATTCTAGAAGTAACTATACAAGTTCAGGAAAATTATAGACATCAAGTTCTTGGCTATTCCTCAGTCATAAAATCTAATGATGTTAATGGTACCTCCTCGATATTGAGGGCAAATTTATCTGATATAAACATCAAAATAGGTGCATGAGTAATCCTTGTCATAAGGTTGTTGCCAACACCCCTTCCATCCACACCATAAATCATCATTCCAACATGGAAAAACCTTCCATTCCGAACCAACGAAAACAAAAGTCTTACAAATCAAAAGTTCAAAATCAAATGCCAAAGTCCATTGAATCAAACAAAAATCCAAGTGGACAAATGAAGTTAAAATGGATCCCAAAGAAAAATGGATCAAACAAATACAATATTCCAAATTCAAAATTCAATCAAAATGCACAGAGCCACAAGAAAAGAGGACTCCCACATATAATAAATTTCCACCCCCTTCAAAATGGTCAACAAGTAGGACACCTAAAAGTCATGGTTCCAAATGCTATGCCAATCAACAATCCAAACTCCGTCATCCAAATTTTCAAGTTTGGATAATAAATAGTGATTCATCTAAATGTCTAGACAATCCTCCCACATCTAACATCATCTGTCATAATCCTACATCTCCCATAAAGTCCAAAAGTACCATTTCACAAATCCATCACATCTTGGTAGTAAATATTTATCATAAGGAGTTTCATGGCACTCTATCGCGATGTGTGTATTCTAATAAGGCCAAATCTAGTATGATGAAAGGATCACAATGACATCAATCAGTTATATGCAAGCACTATGATCCTAACAAGGCAACTATTTCATAAAGGTCATTATTGGCATATCATGGCACTAGTCTCTACATCAGCATCCTTTGTGGGTTCAGAACAACTAGTGATTATCTAAAGCATCAAGGCCATCTAGAAATGTCAAAAATACAAAAGAATTGAAAAATACAAAAAATTGTCACCCTAATGAAAATCTGGCAAACAAGCATCTTGGTGACACTAAAAAAAGGACAAGTCAAGAAAATAGTAAAGAGAAAAATTTCGTCCAAAAGTGAAAACCATTCTTATGGCACTTTGGATAAGTACCATGATAAAAACCTGGCAAACAAGTGTCATGTGTATGGGAAATTATCTATGTGGACTTTTACACTTGGAGGCAAGTCATCTCATCTCCCATGCCTTCATCATGACATTTACATTCGTCCATTTACTCCATATCATTTCGATCCATTTTTCCCACCTACCTTGGTCTTGACATAAAACATGCAAACATAAGTCATGCTTTGGGAAAATTATTGACATGTCTATCCTCTAGTCATACACTATTCACGAAATATCATAGCATTACTTCCATAACCTCATTATCCTTATGCGACATAGTCCTTGAAGATCATTTGACAATTCCACTAGTCTCATGTCTCCTATATTTTACCAAGGCCATCTTGTTGGAGTGAAAATGACACTAAGATGGGGGGTGAATCAGTGTCTTAACATATTTAAACATTTTCATAAAATAAAACATTGTTCAAATTTGATCTCAATATTTCAATGATTAATGCATTCATTAGTTGAATGTAATCATTCATAAGCAGGATTCAGAAATGTAGTAACCAAATAGTAAACAAAGCAGCAACACCATAGTAAAGTAGAGAAATCACACAAGAACAAAGTGACACAAGATTTTTTTGAGTGGAAAACCCTACTGGGAAGAAAAACCACTCCTGAAATGCCTTGCAGGCTTAATCTTTTTGATCCACTATTCACAATTCCTTATAGGCTAATTTTTTAGCACCCACTCAAGGAGCACAAACCCCTCATTTAGAGATATCAATCTCAAGGAGTACCAACCCCTCAAATTATTTTTTGAACAATAATAATATTAGAGAATCTCTCTATTTTCAAGTAAGCTCAAGGAACTCAATAGTCTTATCTACCTAATACCCTAAGAATTCAACTCTTGAATCCTTAAAATATTAAATAGAAAAGAATTACAATTGTGCTTTGCAACATGTTTCAATATTTTGTATAACAGAGCTTTTACATTTCATTTCTTGATACAACCAGTAACAATATCTCAGAATCATAACAAGAAGTCTCACAGTGTTCAAAACACTGTATATATACTTAATTTCAAATAGGCCTGCCAATAATAAAGTCTTCAAAGAATTCGGGGTCAAAGGAATCTGAAACCCCATTCAATTTTAGAAAGTGAACCAAAAGAATAAATGACTACAGATGATGGAATAATAGAACGCATGAATAGGAGGCTGAAATAGACTTTGCCAAGGATATATCAATGCCTTTTATTCAAACTGCAAGAGTTTTACAAGAAAACCTAGATCAAGTGCAATAACTTTCATAATAATACAAAATTTGAATCTATTTTCAGAAAACCCACATGTTGAATCCATCATTTCTATATTGAATGAAATGAGTTCAAAAGTAACTAACAGATTTTTCAAAAAAATGTGACTACCCATCAGCTTAAATTCATAAATCCTCAATGCCAAATGAATATTCTTCTTTTAAGAGCCTTCAACAAAGATTTTGAGGTAAAACAAATACTCTGACAGTTGTAATGCAAGATTCCCAAATACCCTTATTGAGCAGATTTAAAAAATAATATGTGACAGATGGAAATAAACCATCTTTTACTTCACAACCCACTTATCCTTTTTTCTTTTTCAGATGTGAACAAAAAGAAAATATCTGCCATGAAAATCAAATGCTGGAAGTGATACCTGATTAGTAGCAAGAAAAACACATAAATACCAGTCAGAATTGTAGCTCCCATGATTTCCTTCAACCGCTGTCGAGCTTCCAGCCAGTGAGGCGCACCAAACATAGCATCCATAAATATTTTTTATCCTGTCACAGTCATTACAGCCAACTAGAGTCAAGAGAGCACCAATCAATTCAATGAAACAATCCTTCATGGCGGCAGTGAGGCTAGGGTTTCATACCCAGCCAAATGAAAATCATTAACCGCAATTTTTTCGTAACTTTTCCAAATGTCAAAGCATTTGAATCAAAGGCTTTTGATGCCATTTTCAAAAATTAGATAAGATTTGAAGCCCACAATGATTTAGGTAAACATCATTATGTATTTAGAATATGTTGTCTAAGGAATGTCGACCACATCATTTCCACCAAATATAGCATGAAAACTATTGACTTCACCAAGTAAACTTTAATTTGAGTCAAAGATTCTCATAATGCTAACATAGAAGAATGAAGGCTGCCAATAACTTCTTACATAAGACAAGAACAAATAAATATAATTCCAAAGATAACCAATGGTCGACTATCAAGGTCGAGATATATCAAACATTTAAATGAACTTTATGAAATATGGTAAGCCCAAGTGAGATAAAAAATACACTAAGTGTAATATGCAATGTAAACCATATCTCATGAAGAACCCTGATTACTAATCAAAGCCAAGTCAAAACCATGAGTTGTGATACCTCCAATAGAGTAACATGAAACAAAGTTCATTGATAATTGAATATCTTATGCCAAGATTATATTGAAAATGAAAGCAATGTCTCAAAAACAAGTTCCACTGAGTCAAATGAATCAATAAGAAAACTGTCTGAGATGTAGCAATGCATAGAAATGTTGAACCAAATATGAGCCATGATCATCAATGATAAGTCATACTAGCTAAAACCGTAATTGAGTATACCATGAATTAACATACCTGAACATGTGAAGTAACAAATTCATAAATCTGAAGCTGAAGAGAGCCCTGTCACCGTGAATACTGACTGAAGAAACCTGAACCAAGCCTTATCAACATTTATCAACACTGTCAGTCCAAAATAACATAATCATTTGCAAAGAAATAGCATTCATAACATTGAACCATAATTCTCATCAACATGAATCTGAATCATAAAAAATAACCATATGTAATAGCCAAGTGTCATCAAATATGTATCATGATAAAGCATAAATATCCAATCTGAACTGTCAGACCAAGAGAACCAAGAAAGTGATTTTGTCATCAAGGACAAACCATGAATAAGCCATGAACACAATTGAGATCCAACACACCTATCATCCTTTCATTTTTGTCACCATCTTGGTTTTCCCTTATCAAATGGTTTAAGGATACTCCATCATCCAATTCAACCCTAAACAAAAATCCACCCAATCATTCTATTAGTCAGCCTTTGTCCTTGTTGAACTACGTTGCCTCTATGACTAGATGTAGGCAAGGCCATCTGTCGATGTACCCCCGAGGCATTAGGTCAGTCCTTTAGGCATTTTCAAATAAAATCATGATTCACTCCCTTTGTCATTTCAACAAATTCAAGAGTCACATTGAACTACAAGACAATCAAATAAATCAAAAATAGTCAAACTCAGATACAAGACAGTCATTTCATCAACATTTAAATTTTGAACCAATAGAAAAATAGTCCAATCCATCGTCTAGTCAAAATCAGTCAAATTGCCAAAAACAATGTCAATCTCATCACTCTATGGGTCCCTCCAAGATGTGTCCTTCTTGGACTTAGACCTTGTCAAAATGTCATTTTCCTTTTTAGGATATGTCCTTCCTGACGATAGGCACTGTCCAACCATCAAAACTGTCAAACTATCTAGTAATTAACTTTTGACATTGGCAAACACATTGAATGGCTATTACTTTTTCTAGTCTATTTTGTCTTATCTTTTTTCTCTTGGTCATGTTACTAGCTACCTCGAGGATGTCCCATGAAGGATTTAGAGGTGCGATGATATATGATGACCTATTTTTTATCTTTGGTTGTTGTATGTGGATTATCTTGACAAAAAGACTAGGGAAACTTTTCCCTTAGTATGAGTTGGGACATTCCTTGCCTAGAACTGCCCTTTTGCAAGTGGATGACCTTGCATACCTTGGTCTATGTCATACCATGGTGTTTTTTGTCCATTTGTTTCATTTTTACCTCCCAATGATCATTCGAGCAACATCTATTAGTACTTTGGCAAATATTGAAGGTTTCTTTCCCTTCCCACCCTTCTTCATTCCCCCTTTAACATTTTTTCTAGTCTACATCTTCATCATCCATATCCTCGTGTCCTTCATCTTCTCTTCTTCTCATCCATTTTGAGAGCACAATCATTTTCTCTTAACCTTCCTATCCTCTCCTCTCAAGGGGCATACTACTACCTCATCATTCTTCCTCATCCTATTTTTTATTCGGGCATATTTTTCACTTATTTTCTTTGTCACAATGCGACTGCATTTTGACAAAGAGGAAAAAAATGTAGACACATAAAAATATCCTAGACCTGCAAACCACATTTTTTTTTGTCTTATCATATTTCTTCTATAGTCCAAATTCAACTATTAGTTAAATAATTCTCAATTATTTAATTAATCCATGTAAATAAATAAACTAATGACCTATGTCTCTCCATAATTGAAAAAATTCATAAATTTATTTAATTATTACTTGTCCACTATTTCTTCGTTATTATTTAAATAAATTAACTTTATTTATTTATTTAAATACGTTAGTAATTTCTAATGTCCTCTTATAATTAAATTTTTTTTATAATTTATTTAATTATTGTCCACCTTGGATTTTTCTAATTCTTTCTCCAAGTAATTATTCTGTCACATGGCCCCACTTTTGAGTTAAATCAATTTTTAATTCAAAAGGTTAACTTTCCCTCTTAAAATAAAATAATTTCTAATATTATTTAATTTTTCAACTCTTTCTTTTTGCGTGTCATTCTTATCTTATTTTATTTTTTAGCTCTTTCTTTTTTTGTTCCATTCTTATCTCCTTGTCACATGCAATCTTCTCCCTTTATTTGATTTTTTCAAAATCAAATCTTAACCCCTCATTTCAAATTTACCCTAATGTTGCCCTAACCCTAATTGTGGGTTGTCATATTCAATCTTAAACATTGATCTTAGGGCATTTTTCAATCTTCCATCTTGGTCATTCATCCAAAATTGACTTTTCTATAAAAAGGCATTTTTGGCCTCATTTGACATACTTCATACATCTTGATCTTGGCATCTCTTGACATTGTGACTTCATGCTTTAGACATTCTCATACTTTAGGCTTGCTTCATAGTTGCATACTTGCATTGTGTAGCTTTTTGATAGAATCCTTCAACATTTGCTAAGGACATTGTCATGACTCTACTTGCAGCAAATAGAGAAGATGCAATCAAGTGATTTATGGAGGTTGCAAACATTTGGTAATATTGTTCTTGTTTTTCATGTTTTTACTCCTTTATTCTTCATTGTTTTGCTTTGGGTTACTTTATTTATGCTCTAATATGCTAAGCTAGGTTTTTCCCTAAGCTACAACTAGTGATGGATAATTTCATGCATTTGGATATTTGGTTGATTATTGTAGCCTATCCATCACATTAGTTGCTAGTTGTTAGAGTTATTATTATTTGATATGTAATTTTATATGATGGGTAACTTTTTACATTTGGATACTTGATTAATCATTACACTTCAAAGATAGTTATGATAATTTTTTAGAAGGAATATAAGTTTAAATAATTTGTTCTTTCCCCCTTCTAAATAATTTAAACATATTTTATATATTTTTATTTTCAAGAAAATTTAAAACTCATTCAAATATTTTAAATAAGTTTAGCTAAGTAATTAAGCCGAGAGGGATTATTACCGAGAGGCTTATACAGTGAAAGCAACGAAGGAATATTTGTGTAAATTTTTTGAAGCTGCATTGAAAATGACAGGCGGGAGTCATGTGCTGCTTTTGCTCAATATTTACCTAATTTAAATGGTGAATAGTATTATTTTATATGAATTAGCAAAAATGTTGCAGGCTTGTATTTGAATTGTCCCTATCTAAAGTGTTTCGCGAGATTCAAAATAGGAAATTTTGGTGACAATAATTCCATTTTGTATTCTTGCTTCGAGAAAACAAAAAAAAAAAACTCCTGTAGAGCCCTTGCAATGCCATCTCCCAACCTCTGCCATGCCTAGAAGTGTCTTGTTGCTGCACCAACTCTCCTCAACATAGCGATTAGGGTTGAAAATTTTAGCCGTTCTTTTGCTTTTGATAATGTTCACCCTAATTTATATTCACTGTGCAAAATGAATTTTAAAATGGAGTCTAAAACAATTAGTTCGGCATATCAATTGCAATATTGTGGGTATAAAAATAAAATAAAATAAAATGGTTAGACACCGAGTTTTAGACTTACCGAAGAATTGAATTAAAATTAGAATTTGTTATTTTAGAGTATTAACTCACTATTATTTGTTTTGATCTCTATTAAAACTCATCTTGAGCAAATGATGATTAAGTGACTAATGTGAGGATATGTTCTCTACTTAAATGCTTAAAATTCCCCTCACCCTTCATCTTCATTTGATAATTTCTTTTAAATAAATTATTGTTGTTGAATCATAGTTTACTTAAAGATCATGTATTAGTTTTGGTAATTGTTCACAAAAATAAAATAAAATATAGAAAGCTTGTTAATTGCTGGAACCACTACTTTGATTATACATCACCGTTTCCATGGAGAATATTACAGTAGAGTAAATAATAAGCTAATTAGAGTAAAAGAAAGTAAAATCCCCTTCCTTCATTTTCTTTTATCAACTAATGGTTTTGAAATTAGAAACTTACAATTTAAAAGATTTTATGTAAGAAACAAATAAACTTTTTAGGTTTAAAAAAAAAAAGTTTATAAAAAAGAAAATTAAAAAGGAAAGAAAGAAGTTACGTGAGAAAATTTTGAGAAAGAAGGGTAAAAGAATAAGTCATGGAATAAGAATTAAGAACATAAAATAGGGAATTTAAATATATCTAAATAAACATTTTAATAAATAATGTCTAAATATATTTAGAGGTATTCTAATGGTTAATTTTAAAAGAAGAGGAGATTTATATATATAATTATGTTTATATTATAATCTATTCATAATTATATTTAAATTTTTATATCATTATACTTATTAGGTCGAGAGGCCAGTGAAAGCAAGTTTTTGAAGTTGTATTGAAAATGACAGGCAGGTGGAAGTCATGTGCTGCTTTTGCTCCCGTCAGAATTTTGCGGATGGAGAAAATTGGTATTTTTTCATGATCTAAATCCTTTTAGATTGTTTCTAGATTAAAAATTATTGATGAAGTTTGCTTTTATATGTCACTGTGTATAATTTCAATCCAAAAACAATCTTATCAAGACTACAATCATAAATATACATTCTTTTAATGGAATAAAGTTGTTTATGGTGAAAAAATACAATCATTAATTAATATGTATTTCCACTCACGAATTCAAACAGTATTTTATTCCAATCACTATTTTAATCTCAACTATGAGAAGTTAGATAAAGGGCTATTTAATGTCTAATTTGTTTCAAATTTATAAACAATTAAAAAAAATCAAATTTTTGAAATATATGGTAGATTCTTTACCATATGAATTGTTTATAAATCTAAAACAAATTATGCATTAAAGAGTGAAAATCGTAATGGCAATTACATGTTGGAAAATATATGAAAATTAGAGCATGTTTCAATAGTTGTGAAAACTTAGTTGTTGATATAATGTTCAAAAGTTGTGATAGTAGTTGTTTATATAATTCTCAATAGTTGTGATAGTAGTTGTTTATATAATGCCCAATAGTTGTGATAGTAGTTGTTTAAATAATTCCCAATAGTTGTGACATGATTTCCCTAGCTTAAACAAAATGTATTTCTTTGATCTAAAAAGCAACCAATCATGTGATGGCACATCAGTGCTCAACTACCCATGATGTGAATGCACAAGTTTTGTTAGCACTTTTATTTTGGGCCTTTTTGGACATCTTGACAAAAAGCATGTTGATGTGGCATAATTTTTGATGATGTGGCCCTAAAACAAAATTTATAAGCAAAAGACCTGCCAAGTACGTTGCTATAAAAAATTGGGAGTGATTTGAAATTTTCATGTAGGACGAAATTAGGGTGCACAACTATTGGGTCCTCTCCCCTAATAATTAAAATTTTAAAGAAGATTTCAAATTTAATTTCTTAATAATTTTCATTGATTTAAGATAAATAAGTGTTGTTTTGTATACAATACATCATATAATTTAATAATTTTTATATTGGACAATGTAGTTATAAGAATAAAAGCTACCAGTTTTTTATAATTTCATAGAATTCAAGATATTATAATTAAATTAACTTATAAAAATTGTTTTTCTCTATACATCAATTTAATATTAGAATATTGTGATATAAAGAGGTCTATTGATTAGTCGATTAATTTTGGAAATTGAAAGTTTATTAAAAAGTATATACACAATAAAAAAATTAGCACAATTTAATATAATGTTTAATTTTTTTTGTTAAAATATTGACAAAACAAGAAATATTAAAATACCAATTTATATTTATTCACATATTCCACAAACTCAATCTCTCTAGCATAGGCAAGCATATATGCAATATGTGATGTTTACTTACAATTATCTCCACTAAACATGCTTGTAAACTCATGACAATGATGTAAAAGCTTTTCTTGTTAATGGGGAAATTGGAAAAAAAGAAAAATTGTTTTAGTACAGAGGTTGTGTGCATTTGTGCGGGAATAAAATGAAATCATGTAGGTTACAAGATTTTGTTATCATTTGTGCAGGAATCTTACTTGTCATATGTGTGTTTTTCTGAATATTAGTCAACTTGTAGAAGCCCAAAAGGATAGGTCTCACCATTTAATATGGGACAAATACTAGACAAGAAGTGGTATGTGCTAGACTAGACTTGACATGGTATATATTTCTCAAGATTCAGCAGATTTGTTTAGAACATGCTCCTATTTGTTCAGATTTGTTCAAATAGCTTTATAGTTAGGGTTAAGCTTCAATTTGGGCTAAGGTTCAATTGATTAAAAATAGGCACCTTGCAAGGATATCTCTCAACATACTTTACATATATTTTTAAAATATAGGTATGCTAGTTACAGAGTATTTGAAATTTAATAAAATCACCTATTTATTGTAAAGGCATAGATATTAATTAGAACAATTTTTATTAATTATTATTGTAGACACATCAAATTGTCTAGGCTTGCAACTCTTAGATTATTCAACATTGCCCCTTTCATCTCCCACAATTAAATACCCTTTTAATTATTTAATTATTTTCTAAAAGTCATATTCTTCTGGTTAATTAAATGTACTCTTTTAATTATTTAATTAATTCATTTTATCTTTATTCTCCTTTGATTACATCACTACAATCACCAATTAAGTCCCCTTCTTTGTAAAATTAAATAAATTCTTACTTATTTAATTTTTTGTCCACATTCCTTTATAATTAAATAATTATTTTAATTATTTAATTATTCATTGGCCTCTTCTCTCATAAATTAAATAAATTTTATTTATTTAATTTGGTCCACTCCACTCTCTTGAATTTTGAATTAAATCATTATTTAATTCAAAATGATTCTTTTTTGTCACATTCCTCTATAATTAAATAATTATTTTAATTATTTAATTATTCATTGGTCACCTAAATTAAATATTTTTTATTATTTAATTTCTTCAGCAACCTCTTTGTCCATGCCAATTTTATCTTCCACATCAAATCTTATCTCTTGACATCTCATCTAATCTTGGCCCTTGATTGAATTATCTCATAATTCAATCTCAACCCTTCATCTTTATCATTTGCCCTAATTTTGACCTAACCCTAGTCCATACTACAACTTTCAATTTTGGCCATTGATTAAGACATCTTATTGACATTCAATCAATACCGTCAATCCAAATTAGACATTTCCTATAAATAAACTCTCTCAAACAATCAACATTCCTTTGTTTATTTGCATTTCTTTCAGTTTGCATTTTCTTTCTAGTTTGTGCTTCATGGTGCTTGATAGGGTTTAGTTAATTTGTTGTTTTCAATAACATTAAATCTGGATTTTTCCCTATTTACATTGGTGAACCTATTTTGCGCCCAATATTAATTTTTTATGAACAATCAAAGTTTAATTGACATAATCGCATTAGTAACGCCACACTAAAAAGCCTCTACATTTGGCAGGTTTATGATCTAAAGTGATAGTTTGCATTTAATTAGCGTCCCCTTGGGAAACACAAAAACGTTCCCCAGCTTTCACTTTTTGAGAAAAAAAGGCTGTTGGAACTATCCACGAAACCTGAAGTACTTTTCCTTCCAATATGTGAACCATTTCAGTGGCTCTGGGGTGTGTATGAGGGGACACTTTTCCTTCCAATACCGTTGTAGCAATCGCACCCACGCTGAACGGGTTCCCTGATGCGTTCAAAGCCGATGTGGTGAAGTGCTTTGCAGAGGTCTCACTCGGGCTCAAACAAGGAAACCCATTTATGATAACTGCAGAGGACTTGGTATCGGTTACACAGAAATCTGCTACGCATCTGGATCCACCGTTCATACAATGGTGCGATTATATTTCCTCAACATTCCTTCTGTACCTTTTGTTTTTTGCCGTGGTTTTGATATCACTGTGAGGTCTAGGATCCAATACAGAAATGATAATAGAGAATTGCATTTCAAATGATACAAATAATTATATAAAACATATTATTATGAAGAATTTGTATAAGAATTGTATTCCAGTGAATTTGTATTGGCTTCTATAACTATTCATGTCGATAATTAACTCTAAATCAATTACGTGGAAGAAAGTTATCAAACTGAAAATATATTATTAAATACAAACCATCCCTTTAGATCATAAACCTGCCAAATGTATTTAGTGGGGCCTTACAGATGCAAGTTTTCACATTTTTAATTGTAGTATTTATCTCATAAAAACTTCTATAATGTGACTCGTCATAGAGGAAGAAAAATGTCCATGTGAACTGGTGATAAATTCAGGATCAGAATGTTCAATATCATGAATGAATGAGATTCAAGTGAACACCATCCAATAGGGAAGGAGCAGATCTAAGAAAAATAAGAACACCGTCGCAAACGTGGATGCCAAACTTTGATCAGATGGAAAACATTGAACACCTAGGAGATTATTTTCCTGAAGGTGACTGACAGAGAATATAACCCATCAATAGTGAAAAAGGAATCGTTGACACTTGTCTTTATGTTTCCATTTCAAAACAATTCTAGAGAAAAAAACTTAAAAGTACATATTTAAGCATAAAGTCTGTCGTATGGGTTGTAATGGGCTTCACATTACAACTCATTTGCATTCTATGTTACTGCACAAAATTAGAAATTATTTGATTTTGAATGTCAAAGTTCCTTTCAATTTGTCCTAATTAAGTCTACGAGACGTTTAACAGTTGAAATGCAAAAGCAAATCTGCAGTAACAGTTTTTTATTACAATTAACATGGGAGTGCTAAAATCAAAATCAAAATCATCAATTCCCTACAAATCCTTGCAGCACGTTTTTTCAATAAAAAATATTAAGACTAGAGTGTCAAGTCCAATGAAATTTGAGAAGATGGTGCCGTGTCATCTACACTGCTGATGAATCTTTGCCATCCCATGAGCTTTTTACATTTACTCTTTGAGAACAAAGTGCAATCAAATTCATCCCGGAAGCTTGTCTGAAGTTATCACTTGTGACTTGTCTCCACCTTCAAGGAATAAACCTGTATTTGATTGAAGAAGCTTTTATGTTGGCTTTTGAAGTTGTAATCTGTGTCCCTGCATTTATTAAAAACAAATAAAAATTAAGGATTTATTATGAAGTAAATGAGAAGAGAAATGGACAAATATATATATTACAAATTTCATGCTTTATCCCTTACAAATTCGTAACATGATATTGTGTCTTTTTGTATTGAGAAGTTTGCAATGTACAACTTGTTTCTTGAGGGAGGCAGGCAATGGTTTGTTTTGAATGTGGCATCAGAGATGATTCTTGTTCAATCACTACCATTGAATACCTCTTCCTTTCACTTTCTTTGTCCCGAAAAATCTATGGCTTCCATGTTATTGTTGAACAATGTTTTCGGAGCTCTCAAATGATTTAAAAACTTATCTAAAATGGTGTATCTTCTCAAGTGATGATTTCCTACCCAAAAAAAATAAATATAAATTATGAAATAAAGTAAACAAATTGATATAATGATATGAGTTGTAACAATAGATTTGAGTCATATTACATTTACAATTCTTTCTTTTTAGTAATAAACATTTAAAACTGCCTTTATATTAAATGGGTCTTCATTTTATAATTGTTAAAATACACTAGCAAAATATTACTAGTAAAAGGAAATTATTTTTACAAATATTTAGAAATGTAAGCTTGTTGTCTCCAGGATAAGTTAGGATGTCAAACACACCTTGTTCATTTTTTCCAAGCTTGATGGTGTTTCTGTACATCTGTACAATCAAAAAAATTACAAATTAGAAAAATAAACTATTAATTTAGAGAAAAAAAAAATCTCTAACAAGAAGTCATGGATGATTAAACTAATTTAGCAGTACTTTCAAAAAAATTACAAATTAGAAAAAATAAACTATTAATTTAGAGAAAAAAAAAATCTCTAACAAGAAGTCATCAATTGCATATCAATAATGTTGCCAATAATTATGGGTCAGCTACCATTGGTTGTGCACCCACTAAGGATTAGTCAATTACAATAGAACTGACCCTACAGGTGGTAAAATGAATTTGAATTCATTTACAGAAGACCTTAAGCTTGTGATAGAAATAAAGGGCTGTAATCAGCAATAGTGTTAATTTTTTGGCTTGAAAAATTTGTGCAGGTAATTTGAGGACTTTTTGTGGCTGAGTGAAGGACCCATACTGCTCTTGGATTGGGCCCAAGTGGGAGTCAATATCTTCTCAGTAAAATGTTATGTGTTTGCATGCTATTTGAATGTGTTTGTTGATAGGCTAGAGATATTATCTTCCATATTTAGTGTTGCCCTTGTTGGAATGTAAATACTATTATTTTCAAAGTTTTAGAAAAAGAAAAATAAAAATAAAATCAAGAAATTTAAATTTAAATTTTCTGTTGTAGTTGTTTGTTCTATTTTTATCTATGATAGATTTGTTTCATAAAAAACATATAAGAGTAACCTTCTTAGCCTTGTGTGAGTACCAATAATGTCTTAAATATCTGCCACTCAAGAAGGGGAAAACTGGAAATTGAAAATTGTTCTTTGTTGAGAAAGTTGTTGTCGATTCCATGGATGACTTCTCCGCCACTCACAATCTTTGCTACAGTACAATGTTTCTTTTTTTTACAATCCTTTTCATGGTATGATGTTCTCTATTATTGAGAAGCCATCCACCTCCTCACACTTCCTTGGTATCAATAATTTATTGAAAGCAATTTGCACCACATTCACTATTATGCTGCATTAACAGAGAATCTGCTTAACATGGGGTCATGCTTACCAGGGTTTAAATTTGAGTCATTAGTGCATTAAGTGCACCATTTTCCCACTATCTCACATTTTCCTTGACTGATATTTGTAATCTGTTGTTGTTTAAAAAGGAAAAAATGAATTACGAGTAGTGAACTTTGTGCTTTGTTGCTATCTGCACCATTTTCCCACTATCTCACATTTTCCTTGACTGATATTTGTAATCTGTTGTTGTTTAAAAAGGAAAAAATGAATTACGAGTATTGAACTTTGTGCTTTGTTGCTATCCTCAAAGACAGTTGCCAGTTGTTTAAGAAAATGTCATTTTTGTGTGTTGCAGCCTTGATTTTCTTTTATAGACTTTTTTTTTGAATGAAATGGTTGCTTTGAGTGTTAATTCTTGAAGTTGAAACATATAAATTTGGTAGAATGAAGTCACATTTATTTGGTTAATTGGTTATGGATATGCTGCCAATTTATATACTGTTCTAACTTGGGAATGTGTTGTTGTATATATATGTCAGAAAGTGATTTATTCATAGATTTTTGCCAACATGCATGTGTGACTGTGCTTACTTGACATGTAAATAATAGTTATTAATAGGAAATAATGTTCAATTGAGTTCTTTGAAAACAGCTTGAGTGTCGCTTGATCAATTGACTTGCACAAGGTTGAGTATTTCTTCCTTAATACATTGAGAAAATACTATGTCAACTGTTGTAGCATTTAATGTCATGTGTCATTGATGTTGCAATTGATTTTTCTTTTCCTTGTTTGATTTTCAATATAAATTTGTACGCACTTTTAATACTGGCAAAGTTAAAGCACTATTTTCCGTTGCTTGTACTAGCATGCATGCCACAGAACATGATCTTGTTTTTCTTGTTCTTGGTAATTCCTTAATTAGCAGCTAAATGGTAAAAATCTTTACTCTATCTTTGTAGCCCCAAAAAATGTAAATGTGATTTCATGCTAGTAGGTAAAAAAATGAGTCTTTGATAATCATTTGTTAGGGGTCATACTATTAAAATTTATAAGACTTTGGGGATTGGTTCAGAGTATTGAGTTATGATTAAATGCATGCATCTTTGGCATTGAATATTTTTTTGTCTTGAAAAATATATTCTTGTAAACATGGTTTATTAAGTTGCTTTTAAAGCTAAAAATAGTTGATCCAGATACTATAGTTGTTGGATATTTGCAGGTTGAGCCATCACCCACAACAGGCAATTTCCCACTTATTCTTATCAAACAAGAGAATGCAGATAAGGAAGGTGGATCAAACTTTGTCTTCAAACCATATCCAAAGGTAGGTACCACTAATTCACCTTTGGCAATCCCTTTCAAGTCTTGTAGGTTTTCCAACTTGATTATTTGTTTTATACACACTTGTATACTTAGAATTTACATATAATTGTCAATATTTCTTGCCAACAAAACCTGAGGTAACTATTGGGCCACTTGATTACAATAAGGAAGAAAGGAGTGTTCTAGCCAATAAGTCACGAGTTCATCCACCAAAGTTTGGGAACAGAGACTGACATAAACTAATTAATGAGGTTTGTTTTAATGCTGTTTTGAATTTAACATTTGAGCTTAATTATATGTTTTTGCAATTCATGTTTATGGTTTTGCATATAATTTAGTACAACCTCCACTTCTTTGTACTAATAGCTTAACTATTTTCTTGCATTATAGATTCATGAATATATGTTGAAAAAGGTGACTCTCGCACCTAAACTTAGTCTTGTGATAGGCAACCAAGATGCCTCACAACCTCTACACCTGAGGTTGAAGACCACAAAAATACAATTACAGTGACATCTGTAGAACATTTACAAGTACAAGAGATGGTTGGGGATGGACATGAATCACCTACACAACCAGGAGTTCCATCAGTCTATACAGTCCATGAAGTTGAAAAATCTTTCCTTACAAACAACAATCAAAGAAAGTTTTTACATCAAATCCCTTGAATTTTTGACATGCTTTGTTACAGTCACACTTCTATAGCGAGCAATCCCAACGATTTAGGGGAGAGACTTGAACCATGTCATTGTCATGGCCATGCTCTAGTATTAGCACTCAATAACACACTATACAAATATCAAACAAAATTATAAATTACATATTGATCAATTGGTCTGATCCAACAGTCCTATAGGGGTGATCCCACAATAGTGGTTTACAATTTTTGGCCAAACTGGACACTGAAATTTTTATTTTTAACTAAATCTTCACATTCGGACACCTATAGCGGCTAAACCGTGAGGAATTTGAAGATGATGCAAACTAGAGTCTCATCACATTTTGTCTATAGATTCTAAAAATATTTTTTTCAAAATTTTTGCAATCAAATTGCACTTATTTTTCCATTTCCCACAAAAACTAGTCTTTTTCAAAAAACAGCATTTTTAAGCACACCGTATAACGCATAAATTTTTTTCCATGAAGGATAAAATTCTACTTCTTTCATTATTCTAACTGTTTGTCTCTGACTGAATTCGATTTACTCCACTCAATGCATCTGATTTATTCTAAGGCATGCAAACCTTTTAAACTCAGGCCTATTTGTTTTTATTTTTATTTTTTTGAAAGCCGCAAAGAACAGTGTTGCTGAGAATGCTAACATGATTCATGGGACACACAAGATGAATGACAAGGTTAATTATTTCCAGATCCAAATAATCTAATGCAGTTTCAAAGTTAGCTATACTCTGCTCTCTTTTTGTTTTGTGTATTTATTCTGAAAACCATGTATTTTTTTTCTAGTGTAAGTTGATTCTTGGTGCTTAATGGAGGATGTAGTAGGGGCGGATTTGGCTGACACTACTGGTTTATAATACACCTTCAGCCATGGCGGCTAGGGTTTCCTAGTGCTGCCCCGGACTTCTACCGCCATGACTACTGGGAGAGTTAGCGACTACTATAGAAGGACGATTTGCCTCTATGAAAACATAATTCATGGGACACACAAGACGAATGACAAGGTTAATTATTTCAAGATCCAAATAATCTAATACGGTTTCAAAGTTAGCTATACTTTTGCTTTCTTTTTGTTTTGTGTTTTTCTCGTGTAAGCCAATTCTTGGTGCTTAATGGAGGATGTAGCAGGGGCGGATTTGGTTGTTATAATACACCTTCAGCTGCTCTCTGAGCCGTGATAGGATAGGTATATTCTTCCATTCACAATTTATTTGGTTCATTTTATTTCTTATCGTTTCTCTCTCCTGGGTGACAAAATTTGTTGCTTCCTACAGAGGGTTATGAATCTAAAATTGCAGGTCTAAAACATTGTAAGCAACTGATGTTTTTCCTTCGTGTATATGTTTTGGATGGTTGAGCATAAATACGAAAAGAACCGCCAAGGGGGAGGGTATCTCAGGCTCTCCTTATGGTGCAGCGGCCTATGGAGAGGCTGCACCTCCACAAGGTGGCATGCCTTGAGAGAGTCACGACTCCTCAGAGGCTGTTATGCTTCTTAACCCACGTTTGTCGATCAAAAGTTTTTGCTTTTGTTTTGTTTTCTTTTTTATCTTTATTGTATTTTATTTCAAAGTTTTATTTTTTTCTTTCAACACCAACCAATATTCAACACTAATCAATAAATTGATCAATATCTGACTAAATTTATATACTGATCAAACACGCAACACTAATCAATCAATCCAACCCCAAATTTATATGCTAATCAAACACAACACTAACCAATCAATCCAACCCCAAACTCTTTCTGAGTTTAAAAGTAACAATTGTCATATTCATATTTATTACTTTCATTACTTTCAGTTCTGCAAAGCATTCAGAGCCCTAAATAACAATCTGCCTGATCCATTATCCAAACAACCTGTCTGCATTTTATTGCCCCGAGGCCCTCCACAAGTTAAGGGCTTCAAGAGGATAATATAATCAAAAGAAGGGTGTCTATCCCTATCTGTTGCAATGAGGTAATGCACAGTTATTACACGCCTCTGTTTATTACCTTTAATCAGGATAAGTGGAGAATGCATGTGGTCAAATTCCAATTCATGAACCTGTTTCTTAATTCTTTATAAAGACACTTCCTACTGTAAAATTTTCTTATCTGAGGCATAGGATTAAAGAGTACTAATAAAGTAGTTGTATAATTGAAAGATACTGGTATATTGGTCTTGTTTAGGGGAAAAGTTTTAAGGCTGTTTGTTTATTTCATCATTTTTTCCTTCTAGGGAATAATCCGTTCAGCAGAAATACAAGTATATATTGTTTGTTTATTATAGTTTTTTTTGTTTTTGTTTTGGGTGCGTTGGAAGTGGTTTACCTGGATATTGCATTAAAGATCTGAGTTTTTTTGTTCTGTTTCGTGGGTGGATCTGTAGTTACATCTCAGATTTCTAAATATTTAAAATGATTTTATTTTGTATATATTTGACATAAAATATTCAGCATTTAAATGATATTAATTTTGTATGTTTTTTTAAGTAAAATTTTGTTTAAAGGGTTGGATCTATAAATTTAATTATAATTTCTAATGTTTCTATATGGTTCAATAGATCTATAAATTAGGAGTGAACAACCCTTCCAATGGAAAAGGGGGTAATAAGAAGGTATTCGTGAGTTCATTTTCCTATTTTTTTCTTTGAATTCTGCTATTAGATGACTGATAAAATTTAATCTTAGTAATAAAACATTTCATAATGTAATAATAAATAAAACTTTTACTTTCTTAATAATGAATTTATATTTTTATTTAATACTTTTTAAGTGGTTCTCTATTCCTATAGAAGTGGATCCTAAGAAATGAACTTAGAAATATTCTAAAATAAATCAAGAACAACAATCTAATTAAAAAAATTTGTTTGCACAAATCATTTCATTTTAAAAATTAAAATAGATTATAATTTCATATTAAGTTAAATTAAAAAATACAAAAAGAAACTAATTAATTACTAAAAAGAAATTAGAGTTATCAAATGAAAAAAGCCACCTATAAAGAAATAAGAGTTATACAAAGGAAAAAGAAACTAATTAAAATACAAATTATTTAGAAGGAGAAGGAACAAATTATTTAAATTTATTAATTAAATACAATATGTTTGTGGAAAAGTATTATGTGGTGATAGTGATTACTAATTATTAAATTAATTTGTTAAGTTATAATGATTCGATAATTATATATTAATAATTTTATTAATGATGAATATTTGAAAGAATATAATAGAATACTATTTGCATTTATTAATAATGTTATTTTAAATACAAATGTAGTGGATAATGTGTTTAAATTGGAAATTAAGTGATAATGTTAAATCACAAAAAAGTAATTAAAAAGAGATAAAATTGGGAAACATTTGGCATGCAAGTGCATGCACAGTCAACTGAGCATCAGAGGGAAAGTTGTTGATTTTTGAGTTTTTATGATTAAGCATTTGATTTTTGTTTTCAAAAATACTAATCCTTTTCAGATTTTTAAGAATGCTCAATTATGGGGGAAAAGGTCGGCAATTAATTTTGGGTTTTTTTAGGGAACAAGTAAAATTTGCTCTGAAAATAAACGTAAAAGAAAATATACAGCTTGAAGCATTCTTGGAGGTGGATTTTGGGAACAGAGGACGGATTTTGGGGACTGCAGAAGAAACAATCGTCTTAATACTTCGTCTCCATCTTCAATTGTAAATCCAGTTTGGTCTTGCTTTTTTCGTAATTTTGGTTTTCAAATAATGTAACAATATCTTATCTTCGTCTGTTGGAAATTAATGTCTGAATAGTGATGCGTTGTGAATGCTAGATTTGAATTCTGAAATATCTTTCTTTTCGCCCATAGGGTTGGAGTTTTTGTCCATTATTCAAAGTGTGTCTTGAGGAAATTGTAGCTTTCATAATTGGTTCATTTAGCATCCTTGTTTTTAGGCGCCTCTTGGTTGTAGTGTAGGCGTACCTCTTTAAAACTGAATCATTTAGCTTTGATCTCTGAGTCTATCCTTTCGGTTTACATTGTGGCATCATTCTTTTTCTCATCCACTTTGCTAGGGGATCATTTGTTTTTTGGTTTCACCATATCCCATTTAGCGTTGATCAGTCTACAACTTATTCCTTCTTATGTTGGCCTTATGTCATATTAATTAGTGATAGGCTGCTTTTGTAAGGTACTCGATTTAGGTTTCCTGGATTTTCTGTTGCTTATCAAGTGCAACTAGCGAGTCTTCTTCTTCATCAAGTGGCACCCAGGGTTATATTCCTTCCATGTTAATCTTCATAGTGGGTGTGTCGATTTGTTTTACCTCTCTCTGAGTCGTTCCTTGGTTTTTATTATCTTTTTGTGAAGAGACAAATTCTTCTTCCAAATTTTATGGCTTGACCGCAGATTTTTGTATTGATGAACTGATTGTATGCTGTGGTGGGTGTTCGTTATCTAAGTTTCTCTTTTGGCTTTTGATATTATATTTACCATGTATAAGTTAAATGAAAAACAAGCTTTGTCAATTCCCTCTTAATCTTTCATTCAACTTGGACTCTTTGGTTGCTTCCATCGTGTGGCATTAAGTCTTGCTCTTCTATAATTCCTTGACCTCAAACTGTTATGCACGGGTGATAATGGTAGTCCATGAAATCTCATCTCTCCTGGGCATGTCATCAAGAAACTCGCGTACCTTTTTGTATGTTCCCATATCGTTGTAGCATACATATCTTGCAACGATGGTGCTCCAAGAAAACTCACTTCATTCGCCAATCCAAATCTACAATTTGCGCACCAAATTATCAACTATATATGTAATGCAATAAGGATTATTGATGTCTGAAGTTGGCGCAGCCCTCATCTGCTATACCTGTGTGTCTGCGCGCACCTATTTCACAAGCGTAGCTTACAGTGTTAGGATGTGTTTTAGAGTGCGACATCAATTCGAAGACTTTGACAGTTTCCTTGAAAAGTCATTTTGTGCATATACCATTTTATGGCCTGGTTTATTTAGCTTGCTCCACTCTTTTGGAAGGTGTTATTTTACTTGCACGGTGACCAAGCCCACATACTTAGCACTTTACTTCGCATATGAGAATAAGTATTACGATATTCAGCTAATTAAGTAACACCTTCGCCAATATAGTCTTTTCACCTAATAATAGTAGGAGAGGCTCAGGTGCTATAAAAGTCTAAGACGAGCCTTGGAGATAGAGTAGCTAAGACAATAACCGGGGGTCAGCATAATGATCAGGATTTTATGCTTTTCCTCAAGGTTTTTATTTACTTGTATCAACATATAGAATATTCCTCCTTGTTTCTTGTGACGACTGTACTTTCTTATGCATGATTCTAACTTAGCTGTTGCTATTAAATGTCGAGTTCATTACTGTTTGGGAGTTTATTCTTTTGCATTGAGAACCTTACTTTAATAAGGATGGGAGATGACTTAAATGATTGAGATGAGAATATTAAATGTTGCAAGCCTACCACGGTTTATTACTTTACCATACCTCAAATGTTACCATTGAAGGATACAACCTATAGCAATGCCTTCATCTAGAGATTGTCCCTGTCGCTTTCATAGTTAAGGATCCTTTCAAAATTAACCAAAACATAGACGTTCGATGTTTCTTTTTAAGAGTTTTCAATTTAACTTGAACCCCTATTCGTCTTTGTTCCTAGTTAGAAATGGTTTCTTGGTGCAGATTTTCCAATCACTTATGGCGTTTTGTTTGAGTATTCGATTTATTCATAATAACATATATAGGTATGGTTATGTTTCAGCTTCGCATTTGATGGAAATTGTAGTATGATAAATATTTTATGCCCTATGTTTATAATTGTTCAGCTTAGGTTGGGTTCATTTATTTCTAATGCTATGGTATTCGATTAAATATAAACATATATATAGATATCTTATAATTGACTCTCAGCCCCTGTAATGGCCTTAAGTATTATTTAAAAGGCATTCAATTTTATGAAGATAAAAATACTAGATAAGCGTATATAAATACATAAATAGGTATGTAAATAATTGCTTAATACATTCAAGTGAAATGAAATGTTTACAAAAAAATTCCCAATTATAAGGTAGGATCATACAAATGTATATAGTTATTAAATATCTCATTATAAATTGACAATAGAATATTGAATTAAACTAATTAGAGAGGTATGAGTCTCGTATCAAAAAGGTTATGTGTGTGTAAAGAGGAAAGTTATTTAGTGGATTTTATAAGGTATAAGATTGCAATTTAAAAGTAAGGAGCTAAGATATTTTACTTATCAAAGATGAAATTTAATATATATTAAATAAGAATTTTTGACTCAAACTTGGAAGATTGTATTGACAAGTAAATTAGAATTATTCTCCTTGAGGTTAAATAATGGTTCCTCTTGCTTTTTCTTATTTGACATAAGGTTTATTTCATTTTGTGTATTACTTTTGGCATCTGTCTTTCTATCTATATATGAATAGTTCTAGTTATTTAATTTGAGTATATATATATATATATATATATATATATATATATATATATCTATGTATGTATGTTATTAGTATTTGAGTGACTGTTTCAATATTTAGAAGTTAATAATGTATATAAAGTATGGTGTAGAAAGAAAATATCTCTCACAGAAATATTGATTTGGATAGAATTAAACAATTAAAAAGATTTGATTAAGTTTGTTCGGTTAGATTCCTTGCTTATATTATAGAATGTCATTCTTCTTATGAATTTTTTTATAAGATCACTAAGAAAGAGTTATTGAATACCTAAAGAGATAAATTTTGTTTATAGAGTAATCTTTAATTATGTTTTAGAAGAGAAGGGTATTTTTTATTGTGGGGCAATAGTTTTTTGTGAGTTGTACTCAAACAAATTAGAGTTAATAGCTCAGATAAGTTAGTGAGAAAGCAAGAATGTTACTTAATGAGTTGTTATTTTTAGTTTTGACTATAGGAATATCTTTTATGGGTAATTAGGTCAAATTATTTCATGTGGTTGGTTGTATTGTTGAATTGATTGTTACCTCAATTAATGTGTTGTTTACGGAGTGAGAGTGAACTTGGTTATTGTTCTAGTGGAAGAGATGATCATTTATGGAAGTTTTTTCTTGATTGCATGGTTATTGTGAGCTATCTTTAAAAGTATGATTTATGGATGTAATGTCAGATTGGTTCCTTGTGCTTTTGTGGGTGACTTTGTAAGTGAGTTGGCTATGTTAGCCTTCTTTTCGTGTATTTTGTGGGTGACTTTGTAAGTGAGTTGGCTATGTCAGCCTTCTTTTGGTTGAGCATGAGGATTTCATCATGATATTGTCACTCGCTATTTTATACTTAAGTGGTTGATTGAAAATAGTTTCTTGAGATTTTATTATTATTTCCTTTTTGATATGGAACCAGTGTGTTTATAATTTAGTAGACTTCTAGAGGCGGTGGGGAAGCTTGATTAATGTTGGATTTTCCATGATTTGATCCTTGTCATTTGTTTGTTCTTGTCTCTAATTTTTTAGCTCTTATGGGGTTACCTTGTACTATGGTGTTGACATTTGATGTAGCTCTTGGGCGAGATGGTTATACTCCGCACATGCACTTGGTTTTTTGGTTTTAGTGATTTACATGTTCTGGCACACCCCTTGATGTCGTTTGATTGTGTTTTGGTGCTATAAGGGAGAGTGGCTTTTCATGGAGGCTAACAAACAAAGGGGCAGCCTAGATAATCCATGGAAGAGTTTATTTAATAAGAGAAAACCTAATAAAATATACTATTGGGGTTGGGTAGGATCACACTAAACAAGATAAATAAGATGTCTCACCTAGGCTGTTAGTGCTTTCATAGACTAAGGATGGGCTGAGAAGGCAATGGGCGACAAGATCACTACCTTGTCCTCATGAAAGGTTAGTGGTTCTGCATGTGTCACCCTATGGGGCTGGTGCCTAGTGAGAGGCAACCAAGATAACCATAGATAAGGGTTGGTGCCTAGTGAGAGGCAGCTACGATAACCCATATAGGGCCATGTGATGACACTCTCCTATAGTATCCCTTGTTATTCTATTACCTTTGTGTGCCTCTGAAGCAGCCACCTTGTAAGTATTCATTTGATGCAGAAGTTAATTATTGTTTATTGTTACTCTTGTTTGTTGAGTCTTGTAGTATTTCCACTTGATTATTCTATGTTGTGGGCCTTTCTTGTCATCTCCTAGCATAGGGGGTGGGCCTTTGGGTCCATGTGGTCGAGTGGAATGTGCTATGTACCCCATTGGGTCCCTAACCTGGAGTTCGTGAAGCCTGGACATTGTACCGATGTAGTTGATCCAGAGCTTCTTCACAGTTCAATTGTACCATGTTCTTTGTTGTATTGCTCTTGTAATTGTTGTATGATTCCCACTTTGAGTGCAGAAGCATTGTTGTACTCTTGTAAACCTAAAAAAATGTAATTTCATATTGATACAATATGTATATTATGATTTGATCAATGTAATGTATGGATATTCTTGAATGTATCATGTGGTTCATTTATGGATGTATGATCATTGTTTACTTATCCTATATCATGATTTTGCAATGTAATCTCATGATGTGGCAATCATCCTTATGGTATGGGTTTATGTTTAGTAATGTTGTCACATGTACCCCAGAGGACATAGTTAGATATTGTATATATATAATTGTAATAAAAAAATCATAATTAATTATTTACTTGGAAAAAAATAACAAAAAAATATGCATCACATCGGGACATGAGTCCTCTACCTATATCTAAAATCTTATATTTTTTTTAATCTTTTATTGTGGTTAGGGTGGTAAGATAGACACCTACTTCTCATTTTTTCCCTGAAATTTAAGTACTGCTGCATTGAAATTTCAAATTTTCACCAAATAGATTTTCCTTTTTTTTTTAAATAAACCTACTATTTTAGAAACTATGTAATGCCCCGCCACGCAACCCTAGAGGAAGTTGCAATTCACTACTTAAATGCACCATTTTTTTTTTAAAGTACAAATAACATGTAAGATGAATACTCATTGCCAACAACCTCTAAGGCCACGAGACAAAGATTACTTTAAAACCCGAACAACAACAAACATTAATATAAACTGAAACATTAATCACTTAAGGAAATGAGACAACATATAATCCATACAAGATAACTTACAACGAAGGATAAGAAATACCAAAAGATTTCAATTAACAAGATTTAAACAATAAGATTACAACACTCATTCCCCGAATGAGGTAATTCCAACGATATGATTACATAATACAAATTCCACCTCGATAACATATGAGGGGTAACAAAATACAATAAGAACTGAAAGAATGAAGCGTGAGAAGAATCTGATTCCCACGAGCTCTCCAACTGGAAAACACGATCACACGAACATGAAGAAGAACCAACGGATTTAAGAAGCACGCCACCTGACCACGTGGAATCCAAAAGGTTCCACTCCCTCCATGCTAGGAGATGGTAACAAGGTATTCCTACACAAGACCATCTACCACTAGACACAGGCTACACAAAACTGATACGAAATAAATACAAGTACCACATCACATGACTGAATGGTCATACGTACAACTCAAGGTATGACTCTCAGAACACCAACATTGGTTACATTGCTTCCAGACAAAGAATAGATTAAGAGTGTCACAAATATCAAATACAAACTGCTAACTTAGGAAGAGTGTCATCGCATAGTTCATCAAGGGATATCCTCTAGGAATCTTCCTAGGCCCCGGCCCCCACTCCATGGGTTATCCTGGTAGCCTCTACCGCATTCCCGGCACCCATGCTTACTCATGCGGAACCAAATACCTCTCGTGAAGATGAGATAGATGATCTTGCCATTCCAGGCCCTCCCATCTCATCCCAAGTCTACAACAAGCCCTTGGGTCCATGAGCGAGGCATACTTAATCTTATTTAATGTTTAATGCATCCTAAACTTCTAAATGTTTATTTAGTTATCACTGAATTAACCAACTTACAAAGGGTTATCCTGGCACCACTTTGTGTGCCAGTGCCCATTGCAAGCCACTCTCCTAAGACCACACACACGGTTATAACCACAAAAGGTGACTAGATAACACGACCTCTCCAATCCAAGGAGGTAAGAAAACAAGGAAACTCCCTGCAAACACTAGAGGAAAACAAGGTTAAAACCCTCTCCAATACTGGAGGTAAACAAGGTCACATAATCCACTCCATACACTGGAGGAAAACAAAATACAAAATACCACTCCATCCAAAGGAGGCATAAACACATGACCCTCTCCTATTCCCAAGGAGGCATAAAACATCCCCATATGTGAAAACCGGGTGAAACGACATGGTGTAACTATGCACTTTTCCCCACAACACATCAAAGACTGACTCACATGCCACAACCGATATCGATAAAAGAACTCCTATCTGGAAGACTTTCAATACATTCACACTAATTCCACAACACATCAAAGATGAACCATTAACCACTAAGAACATTTCAGACAATGAAGGGAGCTACTGTTCAGATTTCCTAAATCCAATCAAACACAGTATTCATGACTTGCATTGATCCAATATAAACTCATTTCCTTTCACGACGTTGACATATATATATATCTACCATTCAATTACTCTAAATTTCATAGCCATATTCTAAATCAAGACCTTTTAATAAATAGCATCATCGAACTGGAATTAAACCAATCAATCACTCTATGTTTCACAATCATATATTGTAAGTAAATCCACTTGATTTGTAAGACATCTGGATTAAATAAATTACCCTTATAGCAATAAGTCAACAACTCAATCTAATATGATTCATTAAATCATTCGTTACTTCTAAGTTTAACCACTGTGTTTTGTATTTAGAATGTTTTGATAAGTAGACGTTTAGATCAAATAAATCAGTCTTTCTTTCAATTCGTATTAATAAATCAACTAAAACTCATCTCTTCTTGATCACAAATATATTCCAATCAATTATACTAAATATTATATACATAAATCCTCTTGCTAACATTAAAGAATTTAAACAGATAATACAACTCTACTTGATCAACCTATAATTAATCAAAGTCAAATTATCAATAAAACAACATTTGACAAATAAAGTCCTTTGATTTAAATGAATCATTCGTTAATCCTAAACTCTTCAATTTTGTTCCATAATTAATGATTAGAACCACCTAATTGAACTAGGTTATTCAT
>VDFB02302496.1:0-15483 GCA_007258455.2 Sequoia sempervirens | reverse complement strand
AATGGATGAAACGATGTACAAGTTATAAGAAAATTATATGCTAGAATAGCCCTTTATATTGCTTAATTTATTTAAACTTTGTAGACCAAAGAAGATATTGAACTATGTAATATTGAATAGGTTTCATGGATTGCACAACTGCATATTGTGTTGAATAATATTACTTTCAAAAAGGTTTAGATTTAATTATCAAAATAAGATATAGTATTATTTAATAAAAACATGTATCTCTTTAAAAATGATCATGCAATATTAGGAATTGAAAATGAAATTATCAAATTGTAATATAAATTGATTTTTTTTAAGTTTATATATAAGTTAAAATATTATAAATGAAAATATAAATAAAATATTATTATCTTTGAATTATATATCGAGAAGTTTATAATTCATCACATTCAAACACTCTCTCCAAAAGAAATATTCTAAATTTTTTATTTCATATAAAAGTAAGTTTCTAAATTAATATGCTTAAAATTAAAAATTACATTCGAAATTATTACATATAAAAAGGAAGTTTCTAAAATTTAGAAAATTAAGTTAGCAAATTAAGTATAAAGGAAATTTTCTAAATTTACTTAAGCTTCTAAATTAATATACTTAAAATTATAAAATATTGAAAATCTTGAAAAAAGAAAAAATATTCTTTGATGTAATTGGAAAGTGATTTTTCTAAAACAAAATTATGAAACAATGAAAAAAATTGTTATTTTTCAAATTCTAAATTAATTTATATAAAGTAAAATATTATAATATTAAATAAAAAGGTAATAACCTAAATTTTCTATTCATATAAAAATGTTTCTAAATTAATCTATTTAAAACATAAAAAATATTGAATTCTTTTTTAAAAAATAAAAGCATTTCAAAAAGGAAGAATCATTCGTATTCTATTTTATTCAAAATTTATATACGTGTGTGTATGTAGAAATATTATAAATGAAAGGATCTATTAAAGATTTTATTGTAAACAAACATACCTTTTAAAATATATAATTTAATGTAAAATAAAACCAAAATCATAATAACTACATATCTAAAATCAATTTAAAATAGCAAAATTAAATACAAAGATAATTAATAATTTTATTGTTACGCATAAAAAATCATTTTTAAAATTAATATATTAAAAACTGGCATATCTATCTTTAAAAAATAATGTAATTTAAAATTAAATTCACACTTAACTTTATCATATAATTAATAAATAATTTATATAGATTTATTATTATTTATATATTTAGTATTATTAAAATTGATTTAAGTTGAAAATTAAATTCACTTAACTTTATCATATTGGTTAGGATTTAATTATGGTTAAGGCTCAATTAAAATTCTAAGATAAAGCTTGGAGTTAAGGCTAGGGTGATGAGGGTTGAATCAAGGTTACAATTACAGCTTTGGTTATGGTTTTTATTCAATTAGGGTTAGAGTCTAGCTAGGATTAGGGTTCAGGTTCAATTATGGTTGAATTTCAATAAGGTTAGGTTTAGTGTTCAGAGATAAATCTTAGAGTTATAGTTGGGATTAGGGTTTGTGTTCAATTAGGGATAAAATTAGGATTGGATTTTATTATGAATAGGCTTAGGGTTAGGTGTTCTAAGTTAAGATTAGGGTGGGTTCTAAGTTAGTGTTAGTGCCGAGGACACTAGCATTAGGGCTGTGGGCTTCACCTCTGTGGGCTTCATCATGGTGGTGCTTGGAGTGACAGGGAGGAAGGAAGAAGGAGAGATAGAGATGTGTTGAGCACATAGCCATTACAAAGGAGAGATGGGGAGATAGATACAACTTCAGAAAGATATAGGCTGAGACATAGAGAGTCAAAGAAAGGATATAATAAATAAACCGAACTCTAATCCTAACTCTAATCATAACTCCTAACTCTAATCCTAATCCTAGCTCTAATCTTAGCTCCTAACCCTAAAATCCTAACCTTGAATCATAATCTCAATTCTGAACTCTAATCACAATCCTGAATCCTAATTGAACCCTAACCCTAATCCCTGAATCCCTAACCTTGAATCCCAATCCTAACCCTAATCCTAACCCCAACCCTAACTCCAACCCTAATCCAACTCCTAATCAGAATCCTAACCCTAGCTCCAACTCTAATTATATCCCAATACCCTAATACTTCAATGCTAACCCTAACCTAATGCTAATCCTAACCTAACTATACCCTAACCCTAATCCTAACCCTAGCCGTAACTTTAACCCTAAACCTAACCCTAATCTTAACCCTAACCCTAATCATAAGCCTAATCATAATCTTAATCCTAATCCTAATCCTAATCCTAATCCTAATCCTAATCACAATCCTAACCTAGTTAAACCCTAACCCTAACCCTGAACAAAATTAATAAACCTAACACTAATCCTAGCCCTAACCCTAACCCTGACCCCAACCCTAATCATATCCCTAACCCTAATACTAATGCTAACCCTAACCCCAATCCTAACCCTAACCTAATTAAACCCTAGCCCTAATCCTAACCCTAACCCTAACCCCAATCCTGACCCTAACCCTAACACTAACCCTAATCCTATCCCTAACCCTAATGGTAACCCTAACCCTAAACCTAATCCTAACCCTAACCGAACTAAACCCTGACCCTAATCCTAACCCTAATTCTAACCCTACCCTAATCATATTAACTATCATATTATGACATATTAATTATTATAATAATTTTATAATAAAATATATAAAAAATTATAAAAAAAAAATTATTTAAGATATTACAAGTTGCGTCGCCCCCGCTACTAGCATATATATATATATATATTATTTTAATAATGCATATAAAATAGGCTGAGAGATATCTTTCTCGAGGCGCCTATTTTTTAATCAATTTTTTATTATAAAAATTGAAGAAACGCCTCCAGAAGAATATCTCTCGACGTATTTTATATATATATTATTAAAATAATATATATATATATATATATATATATGCTAGTATGTATACCATTCATTTTCTTTTTTTAAGTTTTCAAGATTAGAGACAATCAAATCAAGGTCTTCAATATTAGAGACAGCCAAAGAATCCCTTGTTTCCGGAGCATGAAAAAGAAAACAGCACTAACAATTGTCTTGTAAATTGTAATCCAGCGGATATCACTTGCATTAATTCTGTAAATTTCAATATAACAGAATGGATGTCATTGGTAAAAATTTTATCTTCTATACTAAACGGTGCTGTAGACAGGTGGTTGGAGAGGATATGAAGCGTCTGCGTTGGAATTTATTGTGTCCCTGTTCACCAGATTGGCGATGCATTTAGTTTCTCTTCCAGAGAAAATGCTTTGATACCCAAAAAAAATGGGAATTTGGAAAGCATCTACTGTCCGCTTATTTTTGTTGTCACCTTGGCTTTCTGCATCCCTCTCACCCATCTTCGCTAAGTTCCAATACTGACAGGCGAAACAGCTGGCTGATTATGCGGTTCTAAAGATCTTTAAATTATTTTGCTTTGGCCATTCCTTCTCACATTCTTGTCATTCTCTAACTGTCCTTTTGTCCCATGATCTAAAGGAATACGAAGAGAAAGGACATTTCATCTAGGCAGTAATCCTGTTGGCCCAGCCATGGGTGCTTTCAGCCTGCTTCATTGTATTCTGCTGTTCCTGCTCATATCTATTTCTACCACAGAGTTTATGCAAATTTCTATGATGACATAGATGTGATGTGGGGCGCCGTTAATGTCAGCATATTCAGTGATGGTCAGGACTTGGAGCTTTCTCTCAATCAGGCCTCCTCGGGTACATTTTATTTAATCCTCTTGACATTTGCATTCATTTCCAAGTACCCACGAATGATTATAGACTGATGTTTTATCCAATGTGCTTGGGTCCACTGCATAGATTGATTAGGTTCAAAGGATGGTTATCAGATACTCCGAGATGGGTTTAGTAAACTTATATGAAACAAAATAAACTGATGTTTCCTTTTGTTTTAGGATCATTAATCCAATCAAAGGAGGAATTCTTGTCTGGGAGCTTCAGTATGCTTATGAAGCTTGTTGCCGGAGATTCGACGGGCAAGTAACCACATTCTAACTTAACCGTAATCCCAACTCCTAGCCCTAACCCTAATCATATCCCTAACCCTAATACTAATGCTAACCCTCAACCTAATGCTAATCCTAATCTAATCATACCCTAATTCAACTATAACTCAACTCTAACTCTAACTTGACTCTAATCCTGAATCCCTAACCCTAATCATAAGTTTGAATCATAATTTAACTCCTGAACTCATCCAATCCTAATCCTAATCCTAATCAATCCCAATCCTATAGTTAAACCCTAACCCTAACTCTAAACAAAATTATTGAACCTTAACCCTAATCCTAGCCCTAGCCCTAACCCTGACCCCAACCCTAATCATATCCCTAACACTAATACTAATGCTAACCCTAACCCCAATCCTGACCCTAACCTAATTAAACCCTAGCCCTAATCCTAACCCTAACCCTAACCCCAATCCTGACCCTAACCCTAACACTAACCCTAATCCTATCCCTAACTGAAAGTATAGGAGAGATTATCTTATAGGTTTATCTATAAAAGAAAAAAAATGAAAACGATTTGTTCTATGATGAAAGTTTCTAGGTATCAAGATACAAAATAACAGATCAAGGAAAATAGATTTGGATTCAAAATAGATTTTCTATTATAATAATATTCAAGGTATAAGTTTATCAAACTCTTTTTTTATTGTGAATCTAACTGTCATGTTCAAGATTTTACACCTTGGACACAACACAACCATTTTATTTTATTTCTTTTCTAAACTACAAACGTATAAACCTTTAATGAATGATAACCATGCATAGATATGGTGTATAAACTATATGCATCGGGCAGCCTTATTATTTAGTTTTTTTGCTAAAAGTTCACAAAATAAATTTATGTGTTATAACACCTCTCCAAGGATCATGATGACTTTATCCTTTAACAATAATTGAATAATGGTAATACTAATATTTAATCAAATACATAAGGGATGTCATTCTTAATATTAAAATGATAAGCTAATAGTAGGATTAGTATTTAGCCAACATAATACTATTATTTTCAAATCTCAATCTAACATTAATACCTTATCTTTAATTTTTAACCCAAATAATAACAATAATATTTATTTGCCAATTTCAATACAAATTTTATTGCTATTTAATCAACTAACACTAATGTTATCTATTTAGAAAAATAATATTACTAAAATAATGTTGGCATTCATTGCATCCCACTATTCTTTTAATATAACTAATTTACTAATTCACTACTACCATTTTTGTTTTATATTAATACTATTGTTTTACTTAAATCCAATATTTCTTAATACCAATATTAACATGGGTTATTTTAATATTGTTTTTTATTTTATTTTCACCTTAATTTTTTTGTTTTCTACCTAATAATAATATTCTTACCCATAAGTTAAACCCCATGAATATTTACATTTCCTCTCTACAATACTAGCGCTTGCACCTTAGCAAGGTGTAATGGTTACGCCGATAGCTGGATATAATCTGGAAGTATATTGAAAGGGATGGAAAAAAACTGCAAGAAAAATGAAAATTGCTTTTCTTAGGACTAACTATTTATAGCAAAAGTCAGTTGATGATAGGATGCAAGCTATGAAGTAAAATCAGACTGTAAGGAAGAAATCATTGCGTGGCTCTTCACTCTGAACGGATGCTTCATTCTAGAGACTCTCAGGCTTCTCAGTGATGAATCACAAAGGAACCTGGATCCTATTTTTAATAGAAACCGGGTCCGTTCTTGTCAATTAGATATCCTAACTGATCTACTATTGCTTGAAAATCAGGTTCCCATAGTCCTCCAACTTGGGCTATTGCAAATGAAGTACAATTGCACAGAAGAAAAGGCAAGGATAGAGCTACTTAGAATGATTCGTGATGGTATAGTTGCCTTGGCTCACCCTTTCTTGCAGCAAAAAATAGGGGAATCGCCAACAGAGCATTATGAACGCGAGAAAAACTTGAAGGAAGAACCCAAGTTATAAAAATCTGAAGCAATACAACCACATTTTGGGATTTTTCCATGATTTCATTCTGCAGGAGTCGAAGATTACCGGTGAAGGAGAAAAGGTAGGGGATATTCATATTATAGTACCAGAGGGCAGACACCATCGCTATCTTCGTGGTCTTCATTGTCATACAACAGCTCATAAACTGAAGAAAGAGTCTAAGTATCAATACCTCGTGGCTTCCGCTACAGAGTTATACAAGAGGGGAATGATGTTTAAGTCGTACAAGGGAGTTCCCTCAGCAAAGGACCTCCGTTTCGACGAATAGAAAAATACTCTATTTCTCCCTGTGATATGGCTTTCTGATGCTACAGAATTGATCTTCAGGAACCTCATGGATGTGGACATCTGCCAAGAAAAGAATTCACCGTTATTTTAGAGTATGTATTTCTGATGAATAGTTTGATGGAGACTGTGGAGGACGTGGCTTTGCTCAAGAAGAAGGGAATAATTTAGAGCTCCATTGGAACTGATGAGGAAGCGAGTGACCTGTTCAATGGTCTGTGCAAAGGAGTTAATTTCACTTTCGCCGATGAAGATAGGTTTGTGGCATTGAAGAGTGGTGTTAATGAATGGTACAAACAACAGACTGTGGTGAAAATTAGTGCGTGGGTGGAGAGTCATCCAAACCTTGTGAACAGACTGGTAACTCAAAAACACAGAATTATTCATCGCTCCTTGCTGACACTGTGGTTCCTAAGGATGAAGGGCCTGAAAATACAACTGGGGTTAGCTCCAAAGTATTATTTCAGAGTATACCATAGTTAATAGTTGGACAAAATTTTGTTGGCTCTTTCATATTAAAGCTTCATTTTCTCTACATTTCCATATGGAAGGCTTGGCAACATCAATGAAGAGAAACCAAAATCACGAAATAACCAATTCATTGTTGTTTGACCACCCACTTCTTGAGAATCAATTAGCATGTCAAGCAAGATAATGTATCAACAAGACCCTGAACTCCAATGCCTATTGGCCTATGGCACATGTTAGATCGTTTGGTAGTTTCCACAGGATAGTAATTCACATCAATGATTTTGTTTAGGTTCGCAGTAACTATGGCTGTGACTTGTTACATTGTTGCAAAGATTAAAAATACATTAACCAAAACCACAGAGACAAGTTCAACACAACCATACAACAAAGAAAAACTAATACATTACAAAATGGAAATCAGAAATTGACCTCTCCTAGGTTATCAAAATCAAAGTAAAGGTTATAAGAACCCCCGCTGCCAACAAGCTTAGATGGATGAGATTCAGCTGGAACCCCCTGCAAGAAATGGCTCCCAAATTAGTTAGAAGTCCCATTGTGAAATATTCAATGCAGTGAGAAGAAGCTATTATCATTCAACTCACCTTTTCTCTTACAAAACTTGGTAGAGCAAGCAATGCCAAATTACAAACTGTAGTTTATGTTGGGCTAGTGTACTTGATAATATCAGTGCAAAGGTTTGAGAACTTTTTTGCTCCAAGATTCTGTTGATTTCTCTTTCTATTGCAGTGATCCTGAAGCACAAAATAGGATTAGTTCTTCAAACAAACAATGAAAATGCAATTTAAAAATTAGCTAAATTCCTCAAGAAAATATTAACTTACCTTGAATAGAAGGTAAGTGTTTTCTATTTCTATCTGAGCTTCCAGAATTGCAAACCACAGCTTGTGGGCTTGCATGACTTTCTTTGCCTTTCCCTGATCCAATTATCCAATCTTTGAGCCACAATGCATTCCAAGAACAGATTCACTAAAACAAATAAATTAAGTAGAGGGAAACAAAGGCTTTACTTGCTACTCATATGTCAGGTACAGTTTTCAAACTCTTCACCCCAGCAATTTGCTAGTCCAGGAGATTCATTTGGACAAAACAATGACCAGGTAGCATTGTCTTGGACCCTCTTCATAAAGAGATGTGCAACCCAGAGCTCATAGAACAAAAAACAATAGCTCTGCTCTCTTCCTGTAAGAAGGCCCAAATTGATTTCGTGAGACCCTAAAATGTCAAACAACAATTTTAACAAGTTTTTCCTAATTACTGTCAATTACTTAATCTCGCAAACAAAAGTAAAATTACCTTCACATGGTTCATTCCCATAAAAAATAGGTCCATTCCACCTACTACTCATGAAATATGGGTCAATGAGTTTGATTCGTAGACTATAAAATTGAATCTTGATATTAATATAAGACTTGACACACTGCAGAGAATTCCTCCTACTTATCAGATTCATATTGTCAGGTTTCTTAAAGACAAAAAATAAATAAAGTTAAACCACCCTAAATAATAGTCATCGAGATTATATCATTGACCAGATTCTTTTAAGACATAGGTTACTTCTTAGACTCACATCAAGGCTCACAATACATTCCATTGTATAATAAGGCTGATAGCCAATATTTTATAAAGTCTGCCTGCGTAATGCATTTTATAAAGTCTACCTTGCATATTCTTTCAAAAATTTGAAATGCAAAAAAAACACAAGATACAGCATACACAACAACCACACAAAACCTTTTAAATGTTGATTAGATTTACACTAAGCCATTATCCCTTAACAGTAATGAAGGCATCTTGTAATCTAAAAATTTCAAAACTAAAGAATAATAAACTGGTAACAAAACTTACCTCCAGCGAGTTGATGAGCATTTTCAAGAAATGCGGTATTGATTGTACTTGGCAAAGAAGTATTTACTTGGAGATGCAGCAAAGGATGAAACGTTTCCTTTAGCTAGTGCACCTCTAGTCACCGAAAGTTCTGCTTTGAAAGGTTTGATCATTAGACTCTCATTTAAAAAAAATTAAGGTGGAAATTACTTGTGTATTAATCATACAGTCTTAGATATAGTCATCAAGATTATATCATTGGCCGGGTTCTTGTAAGACACAAGCTACTTCTTAGACTCCCACCAAGGCTCGTCCCTTTATATGACAACCACAATACCTTCCATTCTATTGTAAGGCTGATAGCAAATATTTTATAAATTATACTTGCGTAATGTATTTTATAAAGTCTACCTACATATTATTAATGTAGTTGCTGGTAGCATGTTTACTTCTAGTGATGTTGATCCAAATTTCTATTGAAGACTGTTGAGAAACATGTGAAAAAGTACTCTTTAAGATTCCTCTGACTATTTTGTAGGGACATGTCATCTTTCCTCTCTTCTGGTTGAGTGTCTGTCTGGCACAATAATTCTTTGGCGCAAGCATTAATCAGAGCATTGGATGGCAAGAGCATTTATGAATGGTCTGTGTGTGGCATCATGTCTACAAAATGAATCTGGGTCTTCAAAAGCATAGAGAAATATAGGAGAAGCAGTATGCTAAAGTGTAGGCAAGTAAAGAGGAGCCCTTGGATCATGGGATATTGTCTCAGGGCAGATGAATATCATCATATCGATGATGAATCTGACTGTGGAGAATCCATATATACAAAGAAGAGCGCATTGGTCATGCATAGAAAGTTTTGGCAATGGGGAAGGGAGTGGATTATTGCAAATAAGGCTATTTTGTCCAGAGGTCTTATGATGGAGGATGATGAAGCATTGGTGGGGTGTTGCAGAATTAGTTGGAGGCATCTTTGCTGAAAGATTAGAGCAGAAGTAAGGAGAATGATTTAGCCAATGGAAGTACAAAGATTTGGTTATGATGCCTTAAGCTATGCTCAAAGCTTTGATGATGTAGACTACGAGAACAGTCAAAATATACCTCAAAAATAATATCAAGGAGTTCTATAAAATTAGCACTACCATGTAAAAAAGAACTACAAGCATTACCCTTTCTCTTGCCTCCTCCCTGGTCTACATAGGGAGCAATATCATTAAACACATGCAGCATCGGAACAATACCATTTGATGTGCCATTTGTTCCCCTAATGAAGCTATTTGTTGCACAAATGTTATGAACAAAAACTCCAATACCCCCAGTCAATTTTCTACTTACAAGACATTCCCTGAGGGTATCGAGCAGAGAAGGAAGCAGCTACTCGACTGCCCAAAGCCAAAACATTAAGTGAACCACTATAACATAACAGAAGGGTGGAAAAGAAAAGGGACTCGCCTCTTTAAATAGTATAAATTAAACCATAATGCTTCAAGTTCAACCTTGAATGTCTAGAATGTTTCCCAAAATTAGGTATGTCAAGCAAAAATGTTTCCCAAAAATAATTGTTATTTCAAACAAGGATCAATTCAAAGTTCCAAAGATCTTAGTTGCAATAAAAAAAAACTCAAGCCGTTTGATGCATAAAACATTCAGGTAAACCCTATTTCATAACAACTAATTCAAAAGATGTTACAATGTGCTACTGCTAGAAGCATTTCAAAATACCAATTCAAAATAGAAAATGTACAAAAATCGTAGGCACAGGAGGCACATACCTGGGGCCTTGGGGATCCAACATTAAAGAGAGTTGGAGAAGCATGTGTAAACCACCTCTGTGTCATCAAATAGTATGCAGAGAAAAAATTGTGTGAACAAAGAGTATAAATTCTAAACACGATGTGAGAGATGACAGTGGATGAGCATAAGGAGGATGAAGGCGTCTCTACCTTACCCCTCAGGTTTTCTTTCTCACTCAAAAAAAATACCATCTGAGAAACTCTACTTTTCGTTTTGCAGGACAATAGAATAGACGTCCTTGACGATTTGATGGATGCCAATACCCTGTTCCAGAGCTTCTTTCCTAGGTAGGTGTCTAAGAAAGTTCTTTTCTTGCCGTGTAAGCCACCCTGCTTAAAGAGCGAATAATCAATGCTGCCATCCGATCTCACCAACTTCATAATGGGGATGGGCGACCATCCTTTGTTTTTAATGCTTTCTCAGAAGATCTGCAGCCTAGCATGGAGGTCTTCCCTTCTGTCAGAAGAGGGGTTTAGAGTGTTTGATACGCAGGCCTTAATGACATCAGTGAAAACTATGCTTTAGATGTGATCTTCGTTGCCGACTGAATCATTTAGGATCTAATTGCCTTGAGAACCACTTAAAACAATTTCAATGGGATTTCCCTACCCTATCGGCTAATAAATTATGCTGTCGGATCTCACCAAGCTTCCTGATCGGCCGATGGGATGTCTCAGGTGAGAATCCAATCAGAATAGTCTCTGCCGGCATCAGACATGAATTCTCACCTATAATAGCCTATCGGCTAATTATTAATATCCCAAGATATTAATACCAATATTGCGCTAAAAAAAAAACTATTAAGTCCTTACAAGCGATTTTGCCCAATTTTGCAAGAGGGAAAAACCCACTATCATTTTTTTTTACTATATATATATTTTAAATGATTAATAGAATCATCATTAATAACTAAACTAAAAGAAATAATATTTACTAAAATACTTAATGAATCCATTAGTAATTTAACCACCATTCTTATAATTACTCTTTTAGTTATACCCTACTAAATAAAATAAGAAATTGATGGCTAATTAATTAATAATAAATACTAGCACCTTATTACTCCACTCATCATGTTGATAGTTTGCTAATTTAATTAATGGAATTACTAATAATTTGGTGGAGCCCTTTTTATATTTATTATAGAATCTGAGTTTTCTTCTTTTGTTTATTTAACTATATCCCCCTTTCTAGGGAGAAGAATTAGTTTACTTGAAGATAAACATAAGGGACCATTTTTTTTTACCTTTTCTACTCCCACGAATCTCTCCTAAAGTTTAGTTTTAAACTTAACTAACTTAGGACTCCCATGTGATGTTTGTATTTTTTTTTTGTTTCTAATTTTCTCTTAAAAGATAAGCCATAAAGAATATTTTCATTGGATAAGGAGAGACAACGGAAAGTTTTCAATTGTAATGAATTTCAATGGCTGCAAAGTCACTAAGACTTAAATATTAAAAGAAACATAAGGCCTAAAAAAATAAATGAACAGGCGGTGGAGCCTATCAAATGTCACATGGAAGATTTGAGAAACTAATACAAGGAACTAATCCAGCCTGTTCATCTTTTTAAAATTTTGTCACGCAGTATTGTCTTGATTCAATATGTACTTGAAGCCATTAATTGCTTTTTGTGTAATTTTTTGTCTAAAATATTGTAGTTATGATCATATGAGCAGCGTGGTGAATCCCCAATCCCTAATAAATTTGAATCTCTCAGATGATTTCCAACAAAGCTCTTTAATATATTTGTTTGAAAACCATATACTTTCGGCTATGTAGTTATAATGTTCATTGCATAGTTTGGTCACTTTTTAACATGCTTGACTAAGGGTCATGAAATTCATTCCATTCAATATTCTTGGAATGGATGAAACGATGTACAAGTTATAAGAAAATTGTATGCTAGAATAGCCCTTTATATTGCTTAATTTATTTAAACTTTGTAGACCAAAGAAGATATTGAACTATGTAATATTGAATAGGTTTCATGGATTGCACAGCTGCATATTGTGTTGAATAATATTACTTTCAAAAAGGTTTAGATTTAATTATCAAAATAAGATATAGTATTATTTAATAAAAACATGTATCTCTTTAAAAATGATCATTCAGTATTAGGAATTGAAAACAAAATTATCAAATTGTAATATAAATTGATTTTTTTTAAGTTTATATATAAGTTAAAATATTATAAATGAAAATATAAATAAAATATTATTATCTTTGAATTATATATCTAGAAGTTTATAATTCATCACATTCAAACACACTCTCCAAAAGAAATATTCTAAATTTTTTATTTCATATAAAAGTAAGTTTCTAAATTAATATGCTTAAAATTAAAAATTACATTCGAAATTATTAAATATAAAAAGGAAGTTTCTAAAATTTAGAAAATTAAGTTAGCAAATTAAGTATAAAAGAAATTTTCTAAATTTACTTAAGCTTCTAAATTAATATACTTAAAATTATAAAATATTGAAAATCTTGAAAAAAGAAAAAATATTCTTTGATGTAATTGGAAAATGATTTTTCTAAAACAAAATTATGAAACAATGAAAAAAATTGTTAGTTTTCAAATTCTAAATTAATTTATATACAGTAAAATATTATAATATTAAATAAAAAGGTAATATCCTAAATTTTCTATTCATATAAAAATGTTTCTAAATTAATCTATTTAAAACATAAAAAATATTGAATTCTTTTTTAAAAAATAAAAGCATTTCAAAAAAGGAAGAATCATTCGTATTCTATTTTATTCAAAATTTATATATGTGTGTATGTAGAAATATTATAAATGAAAGGATCTATTAAAGATTTTATTGTAAACAAACATACCTATTAAAATATATAATTTAATGTAAAATAAAACAAAAATCATAATAACTACATATCTAAAATCAATTTAAAATAGCAAAATTAAATACAAAGAAAATTAATAATTTTATTGTTACGCATAAAAAATCATTTTTAAAATTAATATATTAAAAACTAGCATATCTATCTTTAAAAAATAACGTAATTGAAAATTAAATTCACACTTAACTTTATCATATAATTAATAAATAATTTATATAGATTTATTATTATTTATATATTTAGTATTATTAAAATTGATTTAAGTTGAAAATTAAATTCACTTAACTTTATCATAGTGGTTAGGATTTAATTATGGTTAGGGCTCAATTAAAATTCTAAGATAAAGCTTGGAGTTAAGGCTAGGGTGATGAGGGGTGAATCAAGGTTACAATTACAGCTTTGGTTATGGTTTTTATTCAATTAGGGTTAGAGTCTAGTTAGGATTAGGGTTCAGGTTCAATTATGGTTGAATTTCAATTAGGTTAGGGTTAGTGTTCAGAGACAAATGTTAGAGTTATAGTTGGGATTAGGGTTTGTGTTCAATTAGGGATAAAATTAGGATTGGATTTTATTATGAATAGGCTTAGGGTTAGGTGTTCTAAGTTAAGATTAGGGTGGGCGCCGCAGTTAGTGTTAGTGTTGAGGATTAATTAGCATTAGGGTTAGGGTTTAATTAGGGTTTAATATAGAAAGGAGGGATAGGGAGGAAGGGGGGGAGAAGGAGAGATAGAGATAGAAAGAGGCACAGATAGCGATATAAAGGAGAGATGGAGAGATAGATACAACTTGGGAAAGATATAGGGGTTGAGATATAGAGAGTCAAAGAAAGGATAGAGTAATAAATAAACCTAACCCTAATCCTAACCCTAACCCCAATCATAACCCTAACCCTAATCCTAATCCTAGCCCTAATCTTAGCCCTAACCCTAAACCTAACCCTAACCCTAATCATAATCCTCACCCTAAACCTAATCACAATCCTAACCTAATTAAACCCTAACCCTAATCCTAACCCTAACCCTAACCCTAATCCTAATCCTAACCCTAATCCTAACCCTAACCCTAACCCCAACCCTAATCCTAACCCTAACTGTAATCCTAACCCTAGCCCTAACCCTAATCATATCCCTAACCCTAATACTAATGCTAACCCTAAACCTAATCCTAATCCTAACCTAACTATACCCCAACCCTAATCCTAACCCTAACCCTAACTCTAACCCTAAACCTAACCCTAATCCTAACCCTAACCCTAATCATAAGCCTAATCATAATCTTAACCCTAAACCTAATCCTAATCCTAATCCTAATCCTAATCGCAATCCTAACCTAGTTAAACCCTAACCCTAACCCTAAAAAAAATTAATAAACCTAACCCTAATCCTAGCCCTAACCCTAACCCTGACCCCAACCCTAATCATATCCCTAACCCTAATACTAATGCTAACCCTAACCCCAATCCTGACCCTAACCTAATTAAACCCTAGCCCTAATCCTAACCCTAACCCTAACCCTAACCCCAATCCTGACCCTAACCCTAACACTAACCCTAATCCTATCCCTAACCCTATTGGTAACCCTAACCCTAAACCTAATCCTAACCCTAACCGAACTAAACCCTAACCCTAATCCTAACCCTAATTCTAACCCTACCCTAATCATATTAACTATCATATTATGACATATTAATTATTATTATAATTTTATAATAAAATATATAAAAAATTATTTAAGATATTACATGTTGCGTCGCCCCAACTACTAGCACACACACTCTCACACACATACATATATATATATATATATATTATTTTAATAATGCCTATAAAATATGCTGAGAGATATCTTTCTCGAGGCGTCTATTTTTTAATCAATTTTTTATTATAATAATTGAAGAGACGCCTCCAGAAGAATATCTCTCGACGTATTTTATATATATAATTAAAATTATATATATATAGCATTCATTTTCTTTTTTTATGTTTTCAAGATTAGAGACAATCAAATCAAGGTCTTCAATATTAGAGACAGCCAAAGAATCCCTTGTTTCCGGAGCATGAAAAAGAAACCAGCACTAACAATTGTCTTGTAAATTGTAACCAGCGGATATCACTTGCATTAATTCTGTAAATTTCCAATATAACAGAATGGATGTCATTGGTA
>VDFB02302495.1:0-25302 GCA_007258455.2 Sequoia sempervirens | reverse complement strand
AATGTTCTTGTGTTATGTCCTTGCTCCAGTGTTTGTTTAAATGTTTGTGCATTTATTGAGCCTTGTGTTACAATCATAGAAACTTTATTCTACAAATATGTAATCCTTTCTATTTTCCTACACATTTTTCTTGTATTTTTCATTAACTTGTTATTTCCCATTTCTTATAGCTTAATTCATGTTTCTTTATCTAGATCTAGTGACTAGTTACCAATCTTTGTATCTTGGCAATTGTTTGTATGTCTGCTTTATGTTCTATGATTAAATATAAAAAGGTGTAAGATTGTCTTCGGATTTCACTATATAGCCATTTGGATTGGTATATTCAATGTAACCACTTATTTTACACTTGGGCTAAGGCATTGAGCAATCATTGGCTATGATAAAGTACATGATCACCAAGAGAATTTTCCTACATCTTGAGGTGGTCGAGTTAATTTTTCTTGAAAATAAAATGATGTCTCCTCTAAAATTTTCCCACCCGCCCTAATGTAATGATATAGTTGATTTAGTCCCACTAGGTGAAGTGCATAAAACATTGCTCTTACAAAAATTATACTAAATGCCACTGAGGCATTTCACTATATTTAAAGAAACCACATATATCATCTAATAAGTAATAACTTGGAATATTTAAAGAAATGACATATATCATAATATCTTAATGTTTCTTGAATAATTGGGAGTAGTGGTTGCTTATATTAAGTGAAAAATATAAGGATTTACCTTTTAAACCATTGTGATTCTCAAAGCTAATAGAGCTTCATTGCTTGCAAGTTGGAGAGATAAAGAAAAACTTCAAAATTATCAAAAGAAAAAAAAGAAATGTTGAAAAATAAAAAATTCAAATATCTCTTTTGGGGCTATGGACACCTGGCTAGAGTAGAGAAATTTTTGAGGGAATCGCATAGATAACCTCATCGAGGCTATGGATGCCTGACTAGAAGTGAGGCTCTATCTAGGGAGGCTTAAAAGGTTAAATCATCCTATATAACTTAGCATAATTATCTCTATTATTTCTTAATTATATCCAAGAAAGAAATGAATTAATTGTAGAGCACTTAATTTTTCTCAAAGGATAAATCAATTGTTTCTTTGAAATGGTTGTCTTTCTATGGTTGGCCTTTAAAACAATTGATTTGTATGTAGAATTGGATATTCTATTTTTTTATACTTTATTTTATCTGAAATTATTTTAAAGAAAGTATTTGTTGTTTTCGCTTTGTTTGTTATTTATTGTGCATGTTTACAACATGCCCTTTTTATATGAAAAACTAAGGATTTTTTAGATTAGGTTTATTTTGTCCTATGGTGTTGACAAGTTCCTCCAAGTCCTCTAAAATCAAAACATTAGCCCAACTATCAAAAAATTCTATCATGGTTGGAAAGAGCATCAGAAAATAATCCAATTCACCTTTTGGAGTTTACCAAATTTTCTCAAAATGTGCAAGTTATTCACTTGCGGGTTTTAGCTTCCCAACTGGCTCATTACCAGTTCACTTGTTTTTTTTGGTATAACTAGTTTAGCAATATTTTCTCATAATTATGGAAATTATATTTTCTAGTGAACTGAACCTTTTCAAGTTTTTAAATCCAGTTCACTTGTAACCCAATTTCTCATACTGGCCATTTTAGACCCAAATCCTAAAATGTTCAAATTCCCACAACCACAACAATGGTAATTGAAAAATCATGTTTTTTAATATACTTGCAAAAAAATGAGGTCCAAATGCAATTTTTCATGTTTAAATATCAAGTGAACACTTTGAACCTCATGTCCTACAATGGTAGTGAAAATTCCAAAAAAATATCACTTACAACATAAATTTCCATGAAATCTAGTTGCAACATAAATTCCCTAAAAAATTCACTTGGACATTAAAATCCCACAAAATCACTTGGAGCTTCATTTCCCACATTTCCACTTGCAAGTGAAATTCTTGCAAAAGTGCACTTGTAGTAGCAAGTGAAATTCTCACAAAGTGCAGTTACAATAGCAAGTGAAATTCTCACAAGGTGCAATTGCAGTTGGAAGTGAAATTCCCACAAGTTGCAGTTGTAGTCGAAAGTGAAATTCCTGCAAGGTGCAATTGCAGTTGGAAGTTAAATTCTTACAAGGTGTAGTTGGACCCTAAAGTCTCGAAATGTGTAGTTGGACCCCAACTTCCTCAAATGTGCAAATGGACCCCAACTTCCCAAAATGTGAAATTATAGCCCAACTTCCTAAAATGTGTAGTTGGACCCTAAAGTCCCAAAATGTGCAATTGAACCCTAACTTCCTGAAATGTGCAATTAGAGCACAACTTTTCAAAATGTGCAGTTAGACCCCAACTTCCCAAAATGTGTAGTTGGAGCCTAAAATCTCAAATTTTCTAACAGGATACTTCCAACTACACTTCCAAGTGCATCTTTTCAATTTGCTTTTATTATATTCTCATGAAAATTTAAAATGCCTAATTTTATTACATTCCCATGTAATAACGTTTTAAAAAGGAGATTGACCACTTTAAAATTAAAATCAAAGTGTAAAAAATGGTCTTTAAAATGGGTAAAATGACATTTTAAAGCATTTTAATAACAACCAAATAAAACCTTATATGGAAAAGGGACATTTTACCTCTCTTTTAAATGCTCCCATAAGGTTAAAAAATGCTATTCTCATGAGAATTCGACCTCAACTAAGCATTTTATTGTTTGTAGTGCTCGTGAATGTTTAAAACATGAATAAACATTTTTTGATTGTTGGAAGCATTAATATTTTTGTAAATTTTAAATATGAAGCTACAAAATATACTTAATTTTTAGATTTAGCCTATGATATTTTATTTTAATTATTTTCTTTTGCACATAAATATAAATTGCAACCAACTGGAATTTTAATTATTGATTCACTTAGTGGAGTACATCCAATGAAAGAAGAGAATATGCCATAGGATATTCCAAATGTCAGCGGTTAAGATATTGATGTCACCCATGTGCCACTTTTAAATTGCCACCATTGATTGATTATGAGGAGATTTGTTAATCATTGTTTGCAAATTTTGGTTCTTTGTCTGTATAAAAGGACCAAAGTTATTCATTTTAAGGAGCCCAATATTATGATTTTTTTAAGGATATTAGACTACATTTAGAAAGTATTGATACTTTTCAAACCTGAGTTAGAGAATTGCTAACTTGTGGTTTGCTTCATAGTTTCTATTCATTATCAATGAAAGTTAATGTATATATTTTTGTGAAGTGTTCTAAATTTGAGGTCAATTTGAAGGTCATTCCAAATTGTAAATCATACATGATTGTAACTTGTCATTTTTCTTTGAAATATTAAATTTGTTTGCACTAGAATTCAGGTACATTTGAAACATTTCTTTGAGTGATAAGCTCTCCCTTGAATATTTGCATTATTTTCTATGTAGTTGTGACTAATTTTGGTGAAGCACAAATCAGTTTAGGTCTCATATTATATTTCTTGAAAATGATATGTGTGCAATTACTAAAAAACTTAATTTCCTAACCACATTTCTTTCTTTCCCTTATCTTTTTTTTTCCACTTTTTTTTAAATCCCTTAGAGAGTAAAGATCTATGAGTAAAGTTGAAATTTTTTTAAAGAATCAAGTAAATCATGTTGATCACTTTTGAATTTGAGGAAATAACAAAGTTTAGAGAAGTTTGTGAAGTTTTTTAGACACTTTTAGAAGAACTTATCAAAGTTATTCATTATTTTCATAAATATGTTAAAATAATTAGTGATATTATCAAATAAGTGTCAAATCTTGTGAAGTTGGCAAGGATTGTTGCCAGATTAAGTTCAAATGAGTAAATATTATCATTGTGTAAGTCTCATTGTGAACAAGTAACTACAACAAACCTCAAAACCTAACAATCGATTAAGCCTTGGGATTATAAATTCTTTTAGAATTTAAAGTCTTTCAAGAGAGATAGGATTTTGTTGTATAAATTATGCTTACACGTTGTGTGTGAATACAAACCACATCAACACCTCCACTAAGGAATGGGCTAAAAAGTGAGGAGGGTGGTATCTCTCCTTGGATTACCCTAATATGATAGTTATCATCAAGGGGAAAAAAAGAAACATTGAGGTGTAAATTGTTGCTCCATTAGATATAAAAATGGAAGAAGAGGTATCACAATTATCAATCACCTATCTACTCTACTATAGTAAGGGGCCCACAAAAAACTACTATTATGAAGAATCAAAGTTTATTGAACCCCTACCTAAGGAAGGATTAAGTGATGGTGATCTAGCCAACTAAATTCTATGTATGTGTTGTGTGTGAATACAAACCACATCAACACCTCCACTAAGGAATGGACTAAAAAGTGAGGAGGGTGGTATCTCTCCTCGGATTACCCTAATATGATAGTTATCATCAAGGGAAAAAAAGAAACATTGAGGTGTAAATTGTTGCTCCATTAGATATAAAAATAGAAGAAGAGGTATCAAAATTATCAATCACCTATCTACTTTACTATAGTAAGGGGCCCACAACAAACTACTATTATGAAGAATCAAATTTTCTTGAACCCCTACCTAAGGAAGGATTAAGTGATGGTGATCTATCCAACTAAATTATTTCATGGATATAAGGTTGGGAACATATGGTATCCTTGTTGAGGCTCCTATCCATAAAGGAGATGAATATCATCAAAATGATGGAATTTGTACCATGCATTTTGATGGTGCTCAACATGAAAATAGAGCTAGTGTGAGTGTGCTTTTAACTTACTCTCAAAGATGGGGTAGCGATATCATTGAAGCTAGGTTATAAATCCTTGGCATGTATAACTAGAATATGCTATGCTTGGGAGATACTAACTATTATAAGTTGACATTGCATCCACCTGGAACATTTTCATCTACCAATTATGGGGTTGCCTTTCTATACCTATTTCTTAGTCCGCACATCATTCTCAATAGGTCTTAACAAATCAATTGATTATATAGTTGGCTAAAGAAATTGATACAATTGCATCAAGGGGTGTGGTGTAGGAAAAAATATAGTTTTCTGTGAAAAGCTTCGGTACCCATTTCATTCACTAGCAAAAAAAGTGTCTCTCTTAACATCTTTTATTATTTGAGCATAGAATTTGGTTGCTTTGGCATAACCAAAATAGTGAGGGAAGCCTTCTGACACTAAATTTTTGAGTAGATAATTTGAAAATCACTTTTTAGAACAAGATAAAGGGACAAAAGAGGAAAATGAAGTTTTCAACATTATGTCAACTACCCATTTCTCCTAGCCATGGAGGTTCTAAGGGAATAATAGGACCTTTAAAGTTCCTCTAGTTCTCCCCATATTCAATCACGTAATGCCATAGAAAAGTTGCACAATAGAAAACAAAGATCATTAGAAGCAAACATATGCATGCAATACTAAATCTAAGATGCAAATCTAGTCGTTAAGCAACAAAGTACATAGGAAAGTAAAACGTAAACAAAACTAGAACAATCTCACCAATTTCGAATGTATTTCCATGATTCATCTCGATTGCCCTTCTCCATTTTGCTTGTGTAGTATAATTGCCCTCAGATTTCTTGTAATTCGTGCAAGTATAGCTTAAGATAATGATTAGCAAAATATCGAAGATTCAAGATTGAGTGCTCTCAAAAGTCATAAGATTTCGTGAGAGATTGGAATGAAGAATGACAAATCAATTTATAGAAAATTGATTATTCGAACGATAGGCCAAGATCGAAAGATCACCAGATGGTTGAGATCGACAGATTGGACATGCATTCTGATAACTGTTAGTAGTGACATGAGTGATACAAACTAGAAATAGGATTAAAGATTAAATAAATGATTTAATCTTCACTTTGGTATTCGAAAATAGAAGAAATATCCTTGCATGACAAAGATAAATATTGATTATAGACTCTCTGTTAAGATGCGCACAACATTTAATTAATTAAATAAGAATATTTAATTAATATGCATGCATAAATAAGTTAAATTTGGACGATTAAAATAGATGTCGAGTTGAGTAAAGGTGAATACTTAGATAACTCACATAATTATCTAAAGTATAGAAGAATACGTTAAAATAGAATTAATGAATTAAATAATTCATTTTAATTCAAGACTCGATATTGGAAGAATAATTAAATAAATAAGATTTATTTAATTAAATGATAAAGAAATTTAAATGAATAATTAAATAAAGAATTTATTTAATTATAGTTGAAATATGATACAGAGTAAATTAAATAATGATTTATTTAATTTAACAAGAAGAATAAGGTTAATTAGTAACATAATTAAATAAAAAGCGTTTATTTAATTAATTAGATAGAATTAATGTTAAGGTGTGAATTAATTAAATAATTAAGATTATTTAATTAATAGAAGAATTAAAACAATGTGAATTAATTAAATAATTAAGATTATTTAATCATGATAATGGAGAATACAAATTAGAAGAATATGGAATTAGCGGTCTAAAAACCTGATTTAGGTGTCTACCTGATCTACCATTCTTCACACAAGTAATGTGTTGAGAAGCTTCAATTACTTGAACTCTCATATTCATCCCATATAGATTGTAGGCTTAGCACATAGGGGGTGAAGGAGTAGTAGTAGAGGATGGCCCTTTCCTCAAGATATCTTGAGTCCCGCTTTGCAAAGATATGTAATAAGAAGAGGTTAGCTAGGCTATCTATTAGTGCATCTCGCCAACTAGATTTAAAGAGAGAAATTCATTTATTAGGGTTTTCTCCAATCATAATATAAAATGTGATCACTCATGATTTGAGGTAGTAGGCATACTATAGAAAGGGAGGGTAGTCATTTCCTTGTTTTATGGTTCTCATCAACATGAGCAAGCGTAAATGATGTAAACATCAATTGGGGCATATATTGAGTGGAGCACATTGGGCCTACTTGTTAATTAGGCCAAACAAGGAAGGATGGTGAGTGAATCATGAGCAATGACAACATTGATTCATGACTCAATCAAAGAATGGTCCCTCCTATGACTCTAGTGAAATTTGATGGTCCACTAGGGAATGAGGGACCTAGAGATATATAAATCTCCCAAAAGGTCTCAACTTTTTTGCAATACAATTTAGCAATGGGAACATCACTATTTGAATGGTGGTTTCAATCAAAAAATGTTTCTTTGGAGCTAATCTTTTGTGGAATAAGGGTTTTTATTCTTATATCCATTTTTGGAGTCATACACTCATTCAAAGAGCATGGAATGAGTGCCTCATTTAGTTGAGCACCTTATGAGAGCTTGTGGATCCCCAATAGGTAATATTTTCCCCATGATGGAACAAGCTATTGTGATTGAATGGTATTCTATCATCATTTTCTTGTGTCTAGTTGTATCGATCTACCCCTATCTACCCATTATTACATTCGTAATATGAACACATTTCTAGCCTTTAGACACTCAATCCAAAAGGTAGGTAGAGGAATCTATTTGTTCTAATGAGGAAGGATATATTGGAATGTTGGATCAATTTAAGAATAAATAAGAGAATGAGAATAAACTTCTTTTGTAATGAATGCTACAAAGAGTAATTAAAGTTGAGAACCACCTCCTCTCTAATAATTAATAGGAACAACTAGTCAAGTTCTACATGTCACTCATTTTTGTCACTTATCTCACTACCTCACCACCTCCTATCTAACAAAAGAAGAACTGCAAAATGAGCATCACCAACTTCGTCTTTCTACTAAAAATAAAAACACGAAACTTTAGAGACAAATTTGAGAAGTACCTCCTCTCTCCAAAAAAAGAACTACAATATAAACATCACCACCCTAATGGAAAAATATCTAAAAAACCAAAAAAACCAAAAAACCATAAACAAACAAACCTTTAAGATCATTGAAACAAAGATCACCCAAATGAAAAAGAATGCAAAGAAAGAAAAAATGATGCCAGCAACAAATACATATCCCAACCTAGATAGGAAACAAATATTTTTTTTTTTGTAATACAGGGGTATCCCCGCAACCCAGCCGCCTGTACCTTAGGTACCTGAAGGAGCTAAGGCGAGACTAGTCTCTTGCGGGTGAGATTCCCCGCCCACAAGATAAAAAACAAATATTAAAAAGAACATCAAAATTATCGACCACCCCACTATACTCCTTTGAAAAAAATCACAACAATACAAGAGCAAACCCAACTCATAAAAAGGTCTGCTTACGACACAAACTTCATACCTCAACCTTTTTCCATGATCTTTCGCCTGCCAATGATTGGAATTGGGAATCTCTGCGTATTGGGTCTCTCGCGAGATGAATGAAATTTTGTTTGTTCTCATCTGGGAAAGATAAAGCTTGTATTTTAATTGGTGAGAATCAAGATCACACAAATAGTCAATTTCGATCCCACCCACCTCTTATTTCCCCCAGACCTTTCTCCACCCACAGTACTCTCTGCACGCTTCCCGGGTCCATGTTACAGACAGCAGTCGTTATTCATGCCAAGACAGAAGGGAAATCATTATATTATTCATACCAAGACAGGAGGAAAATCATTTATTAATTCATGGGATACTCCCCGTGCTATGGCAGAATTTCAGCGTCATGTGAGAATGCTATTGTGATACGCTACTAAGAGGTGATGAGCATAAATTGGTTTCCACCCACAGTAGTCATTGAACTCCACCAATCATATCTTTCAATCATAGCTCCCACAGACATGGAGACAATGCATTATGCTAAGTCAAGTCAGCCAGACTCGGCCAAAACCCAAGTCATATTGCATTACATTGCATACATGATATCGATGCCATGCCCCCCAAAACTCTAGCTCCTTCCCAGAATAAACACCAGGATAACCCAACTCGTATCATGTGCCAGAATGAATGGAGCACCCCGCCCATCCAGTATATCTAATGGCTATGGTTCCTCATGAATGAGACTGTTTCTTTGATGTGGTACTTGCCTGATCTCTTGGCTATAGGAAGGGCCACGATCTGGGGAGAATGGATTTAGCAGCTTGTAGAGATGGGTATCTATGCAAGGGGGTAACAAATTCCTAACTGGTCCTATCCAATCAAGATTAGATCCATTAACTGATAGTGCATGAATTGGGAGACATCGTATAGTGCATGAACCAGGGGCTGTCTACTTTGAGTAGGACTAGAACAAGACATACCAGTGGGCATGTGCGCACATACAAATTGGTTGAGAATATCAATGTGTGGGTTGGTATGTTGGGTGTCTATTTTTGTGGCATAGATAAGACTACCTCTTAAGGAAATGGTGTGACCAGGGCATTGTCGCACTCAACCCATTGATAGGGGGAGGATCCATGTCTCCCTCCCCCCAACAGAGTATTTCAGTAACTCCTAGTAAATAGTTTTTTATTATTGAAAGTGTTTTAAATTTATCTCACACCATATCGAGTGCCCCTAGGGGGTGCAAATTATGGGGAGTTATCTCCCATTTTTTCGATCTAGTATAAACAAAGTCCTAAGAGCCCTCTTCCCATCTTAAGAGTCCTATTTCTAAGTTATAACAAACAAAGGATCCCTAAACATTTGGTGGCATAGTCCATCATTATAGACTAGTTAACTTGGAGATGTCAACCACGGTCAATTACATTCCACAACTTTGGATTTTTGGATGGAGATAAAGCATAACCTCTAATAGAAAGGAGTTATATATCTTAGGAAGACCCTATCCAAACTATGGTCCCCCTATCTATAATGGGGGAACCTATAGATAAAAGCAGCATGAATGAAGGGAGGAAGATCCTTATTCACTAAACGACCAATGAAATGCATTACAACTACAACAAAGGTTTTAGATCTAGACCAAAGGATTGAATGCCATCCCTAGTTCCATTAAGTGCTTGAGGCATTAAAACCATCCATTTCAAGGCCTTGATCAAGACCTATAGGTGCCCACATTATCTCACCAAAAACATGGTATGTTTGGCTTATGGATGCAGTTGAATCTATTAGTTTCTCTCCCTTTTACTATCTATTCATAGTCCAATGCCCTACTATGAATAAGGGGTGAAAGAACTATGCTCAAGGAAAGTACACCCTATCATCACTAGCCTGTAGATTTGGTTAGTCCACTTCTCTAACAAATGGATAGCCCTTCTCTTCATAATTGGGATAAAATTGTGTTTCTTAGTAGTCACTAGTGATACAATCATGAAGACAAAGGAGGTAGTTTCTTATTTAGCAAGCTTAACTACCCTCTAACTTGGCTTTATCAAACAAAATTCAATTCCTCATGTTTGACCTTATCAACACTTGCAATGAAATAATTTTCATTGATCTCTTGTTTGAAATGGTTGAATCCTTTAGAAAATCACACAACCTTAATTTTTAATTAGGGGGAACATCAACCATGGTTCAATTCATCCATAAAATTTCAATAACTATTGGAGTTGGCCTAGTTAGCCAAGTCTTGAATTTAGTTTTGGGAATAAAGGGAATGGATTCAACCATGTAAAGAACCAATGTTGGTTTAGTCAAAAATATTCATAATATCAAGTAAAGGGCCAAAAAGAAATCAACATATTGAGTCCTTTATCAGAGTTTCATGAATTGATTGTCAAGGAATAGATAATTAGCATAATAAGATTGATTCTCCATCAAGAGCAATGCTAGGAGATAAGTTCTCCCCGTCCAAAATAATGCATTTCTTAACCAAGCAATCATAAGAGATTATGTGCATTGATTCATATATTTACCCAAAGTGGCCTTATTGATTCCCCTTTAGGAGATTAAATTAAAGGTATTTTTTTCTAGAATCGATAGGTACTCGCTTCACCTGAGACAAATATTTTCATCTCTATGCATAAAGATATCTCATTTATATCCATAATTTGTGCCTTATTCTAATCTAGATCTTGATTAGAGCCATTTTGATCAACATTTGACCATGTCCCCCTCTCAATACTTGTGCAATATGTAGTTTGTATCCCTTGTTATGAAGAATTGTGATCTAGAAACACACAATGTACCTACTCATTGTTTTGGGTAATTTCCACTATAATGGTAGGGGGTTCCAACCTTTTTCATGTCTACTATAGGCAAGGGAAAGATATGGTAAAGATGGGCTCACTCAACTACATAGTTATTAGTCATGCACTTATTGATCACATTCATTCCATGATCCCACTTTTCCAACACAATTAATTCACCTACACTCAAGGGAGAATCATCATTAGCCTAGCTAGCCCAATATATGCTAGACTCACTTTGTCCTCTTAGCATCGGGAATACCCATTATCAATGAACATCTCCTTACTCAATGGTCCATGCCTTTATTGATTCTTATGGAGATATTGTTTTCTCTAGAGAGATATATAGATCCCCTCCCTTGTTGTTCCCAACCAACAAACCATCAAACTATTAGTGATGGTGGTACGGATGGGTGGATCAAAAAATATGGGGTGTCTCCCTTCCCCTCAAACTTCTTATCAACCACCAGTATTTATTTTATATCCATCTTTATAAGCCATCTATTATCGATTAAATACAAGATTCGAACACAACTTGGAACTTGTATTAGATAAAAGTACATGTTACATCATTTTCCATCATTCTTGCTTGTTAGAAAAATTCCCTTAATCAAAATTTCTTATGTGAATACATTTCTCACATGAATACATGGGAATCCTATTATCACTTCTAAACCATCCAAACCATCACATCCCCTCCTTTCTTATGTTGACAATGCCCTAAATCTCTACCTATTGGATGAGTGGGAGTCAAGGAAGGACAATAACTCATATCCTATAAAAACTAATAAGGAGGAAATCATAATAAGAATAATGTAATATAATAGTAATACATTCAATACACTCTCTTCTCCATCTCCATGTCTATCACTTGATCCAGGTTTCACTCAATAAATATGAGTGAAGGATCATATATATGTGGATTTTTGTTGGGATGTTAAGTTCATCACTTTCCATGACCAACTAGTATGATTTCAAATTTTGTACTATCTGCAAAGTAAGTGATTCCATGAGATAGGATCCATGGGAGAAACAAGATGATAATGTTAATGCCAGTAGAGAAATTTTTGTTTGACAATGGGCTTATGGATTCCCACTATCTAAGGTAGGGAATGCATTGAATTTTTTGTTTTATTTTAGTAGGGTGCATTAAGTAATTGTGAAAATAGGCCACCCCTACTATATATAGCTCAATAAGTCCCACATTGTTTTCTTAACTTTTCTTTGTTTTAACTTTGTAAGAGGTTCATATCTCTTTGTACACCTCACTATAAAATGAAATATTTTGTGGTTATCAATTAGTGGAGAAACCTATCACTTATTGCACTTACTTCTCGTCTAGTTTAAACCCTTCCTTCAGGTGGAATGAAAAAACTATAGGAATGGATACCTAGCTTTCAATAGGTTTAATTTGTAATAGAAGGGATATATTTCGGACCCTATAGATATTGGGGCAATTACATCCACTTTAGGATTTCAAAAAGGTGGAAGGTGGTGATTTGACTCTAGGGAAGATCTAATATATGGATCACTTAAGGTCTACCTTGGAATTCATTTCTTGTCATATAATATAAGATGTCAAGTGATCCCCACTCTCTTATCTCTTGTTTTGCTTGCTAGGTTGGTTGAATAAATTTATCCCTATGGTGTGTTGGCTCACTAGTGCCTTCTAGTTTTTTCTTTAGATAAACATGGAACCTATTGAGAAAATGAGGGGCCCTTTGAGATAACTCTTTCAATTGCACCACCCCTCTTCAACTTGTTGACTTCATGTCATGAAACATCCTATAGTTTTTCAATCACTTCAACTAACTAATTACTACTGTGTGGCTTCCTTGAGGGTGGAACTAATGATTAATTGCTAATTTAGATGAGAAGCCCCTATATAACAACTACAGTTAGTAGAAGATCACTTTGCATAGTCCATATGGTTGAGTTGGTGACCTTGTGGTTCTTGTAGGTAATTTTTTTGTTTAACCTATCCTTTTTGGTTGTGAATGAAATGATGTTCCCTATGGTTTATCCAAATTTCCACTAATTTGAATCATCCATGATTTTAGATCTATCCTTTGTGAAAACCATAAATGGTATATTTTTTCTTGTATATTATTTTATTCTTGAATGTCACTTAGTTTCCTAGTGTATTCAAAATAATTTAATGGTTTAGTACGAATTATGCTATACAATTTGGTTTAGTAGAGGATTGTTCGATTCCTTTAGTGAGTTTCTTATGTTCAAAATAATTTATTTGTGTGATCCTATGGTAAATATATTTTATTTCAATTAAGTTAAATCTTTAGTTGAAATAATACTATGTATTTTATTAGATAATATTTATTTCACAATAAGGTCAATGTATTGTTTGAGAAGAAATATTATTATTCAATGTGAAATTAAAAAAACAAGATATTTTATTTTCGATCATCTATATATTGTAAAAAGAGATTATTTTAGAGGATTCATTTCCTTATGCATTTTTTGGATGAAAATTAGAGTGGAAAGATTATTTTTTCGAAACCCTTATGTGACCTCAAGATCATTTAGAAGAGGTTTGCTTGTTAATGGAGATTTTTCTTGGGTTGGATTTATTTTTTTATCGAGAATTTTCTTAGGTTGGATTCTTGGAGGAGTGCTTAGGGATTTCTTGGCATGTGAGTGCATTCAAGAAAAAAGAATCTCCATTTGTGTGATTTTTATTATTATAAGGTATTTCCTTTTAGCAAATATATATTGTTTTTAAATGAATTTTTTTTTAGTGATGCTTCACTTTATGTGGCTTTAAAAATGGCATTGTAAGGTATGCGTGTTTTGGATTTAGGACTAAAAATCAGTTTACTTGTGAAAATTTTGTTGTAGTATTTTACACTTTTTGAAATACACAATTTTCCTTGAAACTATGGAATTTTTTTCTCAAAAATTTACGTGAATATGTTTCATGATGGGTAGTATGGGGAGTAAAGGGTAGTGTCAAATATTTAATTGGGTATTTTTCTAATTTTATTGAAAAACATAAAATGGCCTAGAAATCACTGATTTTTTTTGTAAAATATATAAGAATGAAAAAGTATGATCATTAGCCTATTTAGAGAAAGAAGGTATAATTAGGTTTTTGAAATTATAAGCTTTTATTTTTTAGTGAAAATCTCGATGGCTTGAAATGGAAAAACTTAGTTTTCTTTCTTCTTGACAAATTCTTGAAAATGTCAAATTTGGAATTTTGAGTGTTAGAGATTATATGAAAATTTGGGCATAAATTATAAAAGCTAAAATAAAAAATTTACTCACATATAATATTATGTTTCTATCACATTTCACGTTGAATAAGATATTAAAAATATAGAATATGAGATATCTAACTCCTATAACAACTCCACTTATTTCCCGCACTAAATCTAGGTGGGTTGTTCAACCAGCTTTATTCTCTCCCTCCTATTTTCAATCCTAAATCTCTATGTGAGTTGTATTAACAACTCACTTACATTGTTATTCTCACACACAATTACACACTTATTATAATATAATATTAAGTTATTTCTCAACAACTTAATATTAACTTACATAAATTTATTTTATAACACATTAATAAAGTTAACTCAAATACCCATGTGAACACTAATTCCTAAAAGAGATGATGTTATTTTATGGACTTATGATTTATTCTTGGAAAATATATTTTTATAGTGTTTGGATGTTGGTTTGATAATTTCATACTTTATTTTACATGCTATGATTATTTTGAGTAATATGATAGATTTAGCATGTGATTAAGGGTTACATATTCAAGTGTGATTTTGCATTGAATCCAAAGTGAATTGTATATCCATGGTGTATATCATGTATTAAATGGTGTTTGGGAAACCATGCATTAGAGTGTGAATTTTGGTTATCTTATGTGAAACCATTTTATGTGTGTAAGAAAGTTATTGTTGGTAGTGCATCCATGATATGATCTTTCATTGATCTAGGGTTACCAAAAAATTCATGGGCATCTATTACACTCAAAAATGGTAATATTAGAGGGTGGTGGGAAATGTTCTCCATTGGTTTCCTTCTTGAAGGCCTTTTGGGAGCTAGAAGATTTCCTAGTTCAATGTCTTATTTAGTTTTATTTTTTCCTTGTATTTTAAGCACACATAAGTTGGGGTAGTACTAGGATGGATGGCCTCCTAGGAATGCCCAATGCTCCACCTCTATTAGCATCACCTAAATGCAATTAGTGCTAAGTGGACCATTCATTATCATGATATATGGGTTCTTGTGAATCACTACTCATGAAACATAGGTTAATGAGTTTGACTCAAAAAACTATACATGTGAATCTTGATAGCAATATCATAATTATAAAATCAATTTAATTGAAATCTTAATCGATCTTTAAATTATCCCATTCTTGAATTCATTATATGTGGACTTGAACTTGCAATATTATTTTATATTTTATAATTTGGTAGAAAATAAATATGTAATTAGGCAAATTCCATTTGAGCATAATGTATGTTTTAATTGATGATTTTCTGAAAAACATGTAAAAGTAATATTTTATTTTATGGATGTGTTGTAATTATTTTAAATTAATTGGTATGGTTGATATTCACCCAACCCTTACTATTTTAAATTTATTCTTGAATTTATATGTTGTAGCATATTTGATAGTATTGTTTGCATGCTTTAAATAGTCAAGTTTTTCCTTAATTAGAAAGAATGAATATAGTTAAATTAAGAATTAGAAAGAATGAATATAGTTAAATTAAGAATTATATTTTTTAATTGAAATGAAATGGAATTAATTATGTTATCATACTGAAACATAGAAAAATAGGTTCTTTTCAAAATGAGGGTTCACCAATAGTTTACTAAAAATAGAATGAGAAAAATGGAGTGTAATGAACCTATCTTTCTTCTATTTCATTAGGAAATGAGATCACCCAATGGTAGGATTGACTTTCAACCCTAGGTGAGTCAACCCAATTGGAGATCTTGCAAATTTCCTTATGATAGAGGATGGGGTCAATTCTGCCTAAACAACACTTTTGGGAGACGAAAATAAAATAGTAAATGAACCCAAATATTCAATGTAAGACTTGAATCATGTAGATGAAGCATAATACTAACAAAAACAAAAAACTTCCAACAGATTTGAAGAAGGTGAGTCACTAAAAACCTATCACCAAAAGTGTCGCAAAGCATCCAGAAATGGCGAATGAGTCCTTATACAAATCTCTTCCTCAAGTTTCAAGAGCCTCTAGTGATGGATCTGAGATTCCTTTTCCCACAAGTTTCACTGCAAAAATGTCAAAAATAAATCCGAGATTTGGGTTTTTGTGGTCTTGACAACTTTTTGTGACAACTTTTGCAATTTTGCACTTTTGAGATCTTCAATTCCAATCCTTTCTTCAACCTAAGATCTACACATACACAAGATAGGGAAAAAAAAATATTTTTGGTGAATGGTGGTTTACCTTGGTCAAACCTCATTTTGGTAATTAAACCTTGAAATGAAATGAAACATGAATGGAAGGAATGATGAATGAAAAATACTATTTTGCAACTCACTAAACCCTTGAATAGATATCCATAGAGAACATAAGCCTAACACATCTATCCAAGGTCTTGATCTTGCATGAAATGGCTTAATTGGATGTTGATCTTGATGCTTGAATCTTGACTTGCATGCTTGAAACCTACATCACAACGTTAGCTCCAAAAACATGCATGAATGAAGATAACTTTGACATGATTCTTGAGATCTTGAATGTTGTTGTAGAAGACTGATAAATCTGCTCTTGACAATAATATTTTCCCTTGTGAAATTTTCCTTCTTGATTCTAGGATTTGAATTGATAAAAAGACCTTGTATTTATAGGTAATTTTCCAATTTCCTAAAAATTAAACATCAAAGACTAACAATTACAAATTGAATTTGAATCATAAAAATGCTACCAAAAACATATTAAAAATTGGGGTCCTAAACTTAAGGGGGACCCATTCGCCCTTGGGCGAATGGGTCCTAGGACCTAAATCGAAGACGCTCTAATTCCAAGGCAATGTAATTAATGTTTGCAATTGTTTTTAATACAAGTTTCCCTTTCAGAAAACAGGATTAATTAGGCTTTTAAATGCATAATTGGGTCAATTAGAAGCTTAATTAAGTCCAATTTAATTAAGGAACCCAAACATAGTGTGAAAATGTAAAGGTGTACATTTTTCTACACTACACATACCCTTTCTTATCTTTTTTCATGGAAAGGTATATTCTTAATCATGTTTTAGCAACATGGTAGAGTAGGTTGTTAGCCATGTGTAGAAAGTAAATTTATATTTATTTTTCAAAGAATATGTTTGTTGGATTTTAATCATTGCTTACATTTTTAGGGATGACATATCCCATTGATTTGACTTACTTTCACATAACACTTTGGGTTTATAATTTATAGGTTATTTGGTATCTTTAGTATATAGCTTGCATAGCTTGGAAATGTGTGGGGTTTGGTCCCTTTTGCCTCAATAAGTCTACCAAATGTTTTAACCGTATGATGTGGGTTTTTTTCTGGTAGGATTGTTTTGGATCCCATTTTTAGCCTTAGAATCATTTATTTACTTTTGAGATTTTCGCTATCCATTCTAGACCCTATTTATTATCTAAAAACATTTATCCAACACAAAGGAAATTTGGCTAGTAGCATGGGTGATCTCAAGATATTCACAGTGTTTATAGGATAGCCTAGGTGTTTCTAAGATATACTAGGTCTTTCCAAGATCGTATAGGTGTTTCTAGGATAGCCTAGGTTATTAAAAAATGGTAACAAAATTGATTTGGAGTCGATAAGTTCAATTCAAGGATAGTGGACACTTCCAAATATATTTCAAAAAAATTATAAAGTGAAGTTGTTCATTGGGGTCTACCCTAAATTGATATCAATATATTTTGATGTTGTTTTATGTACCTATTTTTAATTCATCCTTCTACATCAAAATTTGTGTCTTTGTTTGAGAATGAATATTTTATTGTATGACCAAGTGAGATCTTGGATGTCTCAATTATATGTTGTAGATCAAAATTTACATATAGTGGAAAAATACTATACATTTTAAAATTAATTCTTGACTTTTAAGAACTTTAAATATAAAATAAAACTTACAAAAGTATAGCACATCTCACTTCATAAAATAGGAGATAGATTATGATGATAATGTGTATGAGTAGGATTTTAAGGACTTGTAGATTTATTATATTAATATATGATATTTCAAGTGCTTGCACCTTTTACATTAAAAAAAAGGATTTTAGAAAATAAGAAAATATGGAAACAATAAAAATATTTGATAGAAGAAAAGACATCAATAGTGAAGAAAAGAGAAAAATAAACCATTAAACAATAACTCAAATGCAAAAAATGAAACCTCATATCTTATTTACCTCGCTCCTCTAATTGAGATAGAAGATGATATGCACCCAAATCTCCACTGTATTTTCCCACTAAGATGTAGGATTGTTTATATGATGTAATGTGGAGTTCTCAATGAAGTAGCATAATAACATAAAGATATGGTTGATTCTAAATAGAGAAAAAAATACTTAGAAGAAAGATGTGTTTTTGAAAATGGAGCAAATTGCATCCAATTTCTAGATTTTTTAGAGAATAAATAGAGGGTTGGGAAGTGAAGTTGATGAAGAGTTGATATTTCATGAGAATGAGTACATGAATTGGGAGTGTAGTCATGTGACAAGTGTCACAAGGTGGAAGAAAGGAAATGATTTGATTGAGACAAGTGTCCATGGGATGTAAGAGTGGGCTTTGTCACAATGTATGAGCACTATGACATGTGTAAGAGGTAGGGTGGCTACACATGTGGGAATATCATGCTCATAAAAAAGGTAGTAGGCCTAGGATACATAAGACAGGGATGAAGTGGAGGCTTGGGAGAATTTCGAGCTTACAAACTTGCATTCTCACACATATGGGAATATGAGGAGTGGGTAGGACATCTATCACATGATGACAAGGTTGGAATATTAAGGATTTAAAAATAGATAAAATATTAGTGAGGGGTAATTAAGCTTTATTAATTAATTAATCAAGGATTAATTAACTAATCAATGTAGGAAGAATTAAAGGAGGCTAACGTTAATTTGATTTCATTAATCTTAGGGAAGAAGTTGGGAAGAGTAATTAATTAAAAAAATAATTATTTAATTTCTACATGAAGGAGAATTAAATAAATAAGAAAATGATGATTTAGGAGTTAGTGATGAATTTTGAGGTGTCTAACTTTTCCCCTCTTTGATATGGGGCCACAACTAAAAGAAGTAGCATTGTGCCAAAGAAAATAATAATATCCTCATGTTAGCTAAAAGAAATGGTGAAGAAAAGGTAATGGAATGTTTCCCCTTCAAGAGATCACCCACAAAAACTCATCTAGGTGAGATCTTGAAATGAAGAAACAGAGGTGAAAATTAGATAGAGAAAAATAAGTATTAATGACAAAAAATAGAGAAAATTAAATAAAGGAGGAATGGTGAAATAAAGAGTGAGAGGTTAAAAAAAGGCTTGGGCCCCTAAATTAGGGTTTGGAAGGCATATAAGCTTGGGGTTGAATATTTCATCTGCACCCCAAGCCCTTTGGAGATCAGAGCTCAGAATATTTAAAGGAGCTAGGAGAAGATGGCTAATATTCCACACCATGCCCATCGAGTGGGGCGAGGCAATATGAGCAACAACCAAAATCAGGAGTACCGATATGTATCAAAAATTGAATGCCTAAGATAGCTTTAGGTGCAATAAATGTGGGTTAAATATGTGAAATTAGAGGCTTTGATTCATGAATAAGCACTTGTGTGAGTGGGTTTGGAATATATGCTAGTTAATTAGTTCTTGTATAGAGAAAATAGTACTTCATGGGATGGCGCTTATGTAAATTAAGATTCACATATGAGGAAAAAGACACATTTTAATTTAAGAACCTTCACTAGTAAAGAAGTGTTTTCATGAATTAGCACTTTCTCTATTAAAATGGTGCTTATGTAGATTAGCGCTTATGTTAGCAAAGTGACACTTGTGAGGATAAGTTCTTGCACTAAAAAAGCAGAGCTTGTGCAAATTTGGGAAAGATAGGCTAGAATTTAACTTAAAAGAGCTCTAACAAAGTGGTTTAGATGGATTTGGGAGCGACTTCCACCTCTAAAGTTCTGGGAGAGGAAACCAACAATTGTCACATTGAGTACAATACTAACGGAGATGAATCAATGTTTTTTGGAGGGTGTAAGGCTTCATGAGGTACCATTCATGTCTAATACTATAGCACATAGTATTATGATGGAATCCCTAGTGGAGAGGTGATAGAGCAACACCATTTATTTCCCCCTACCATTGGTAGAGATGATAGTGAGGCTAGAGGATGTATGGAGGAAACCACAAATTCACATTCACAGGCACATAGTAGAGTACCAATTGGATGGGTATGAGATGTAAGTGGAGAGACTATTTATGACAATGAATTTTCCTTAACAAATGGGGAGATAGATTTGGTAGTAGGTATGGAATTCTTGGGGGATTCATCCCTATTTTTGGAAGGCCTTGTCAGCGGGGTATTTCTACCTAACAATAAGTCACAAGGTATTTTGATTGAATTGGCTAGGGCTATGAAGGAGATGATTATAGAGGGTCTAGTATTTACATGGGCTTTGTGTGCATTTGCATATCTATATACGGAAATGCATATGGTAGTGTACAAGGATGATAGAAGTTTGGATTGTGGGGTGGTATTGTTACATGTATGGACCTAGGAGCATATAGTCATGTTATGGCCAATGGAAATAAAGCAGAGGGTGGGAGGACAAGAATATATGTATATATATATATGATGGATCTATGAGGAAATCATGAATAGTAGACTTAGTGTTCTAGAGATGGGTTATTAATGAGATTGATGAGGTGGAGTGGAGGAAATGGAGGGTATGTGAGGCTTGATCACATGATGATAAGAATCTATTATATGTACAAAATTGCATGCTTCATCTCAAGGTAGATATCACATGTGCTAGATAAATATTTATCACATAAGGTGTTGAGGTAGTTTGGATTACCGCGGGTTAAGACACTAAGAGGGATAATTTTTACTTGTATGACCCAAGAGATAGGTCCATAGGGGATGTTTATTGATGGTTTCTTGGCTCAAGTGGGCTATTTGTGGCTTCATCTAGTGACATGGGTATCATAACGAGATATTATAGAGGCATGGGCGACAATTGATTACATAAAGTGATGACACATCATCCAATGTGGTTGATAGTGCCTAATGATGGGGGAGAAGTAGTAAGTGGTGAAAATAGCTTAGGTGTAGGAGGTGATGGAGATGGGGAAATTTTTGCAGGGGTTAAGGTAGGAGAGGGTAAGGAGGAGAGAGAGAAGATGGAGGTGGATTGGGGGTAGGAGAAAGAATACTTACATGTGTGGTTGGCTATAGTGCTATTATAATTAAATGCATAAGGAGAGAGATGAGGTTAGGAAAATATGGGATCAGACTACAAGGGAGAGGGATAGTTTGTGAATGGTAGAAAGATAGATGGATGGAATACACGGGGAACTAGACATGTAGAGACCTAGAAATGATAGCCTCTAGGTGGATAGGGATAGAGTCTATATAGGGTTTGATGTAGAGAAGAGGGAGAAGGATGTTTTGAGGACATAAACTATACTAACATGAGTGCATATGGATCACAATTAAATGGGATATTTTTATAGGAGCATACTTGGTTGTGATATATTTTCTTCTTATTTTGTAGATGATCATAATTCCATGAGAAGTTCTTGTGTACCTAGTTGCAGGTTTATCATGATATGATTATTTTTGAGAATTTTTCGTAGGTTTATCAATGATGCCATTTGTATCTCTAGATCACTTTTTGTGGGATATTGTGAAATGGTGTGCTATTGTGTCATGGTAGATCCTATTTTAGACAAAAAATTTGGCATGATATAATTACCTTTGAGTGGACCTATTAGTTAATGAGACACTCATGGATATTATAGTGTTTGGATAGCATGAGATTATTGATAGTGTCCCTAGTTATACTAGATAGATTTAGGTGATACTAAAGATATATTAGGTTTTAAGAGATTAAGTGTTAGAATGATGAGCCTATTGGTGAGTTTTTAGCAAAAATAATGAAATCCTACACCTATAGTTGGATGTGAGTTCAATATATTTAATGGAGAATGGTTTGATAGGTATTTCCCACATGTTCTTTATATGCATTCTATTTTTATTTTTATTTTTGTGAGAATGGGTCTTAAACTATGGATATGTTAGCTTTAAGGATAAGTTTCTCTTATTCTATGGATTTAGTTTTGAGGATGATTTTGAGAAGTATATAATATGACTAGTTATGATTTAATTCCTTAGTTATGGGAATGAATATTTCAAGATTTTGTTTTTAATTTGTGTTTCAACTTTAGTATATAGTCAGATATTGTTGTGATCTATGTGATAGTTAGAGTGTCACCTATGTACTAGAGAATACAAGTTTTCATGTGTAATCAAAGCACACTAATGTGTAGTTATGGATGTTGTTGGTGCTTAGCTAAAAATTTATAATTACAAAGGAGTTCAAATGATGTAAGGTGGTTATATGGATTTTTTTCTTATAGAAAAAAATAATAATAATTCTATGGTTGTCCACTTACAAAATGTATACAGGTGGAAGAATGTTTGGAAAGGTGTTATAAACCTTTCATAAAATATTCAATATTTTATAAATTTGTGGTTCATTTTGAAATGGGATGCCACACTTTAGGTAGAGTAATTATTTACTTGGAAGTTTTTTGTATGTATCATTAATAAAAATCATTCAATTTATGTAGGGGTCACATGAAGATATGTCATCTTGAGCACAAGAATCTAATTAAGGTCATATCAATTTTTCCTTGGGGGTTGTAATGACTCTTGGATCTAAAGTTAAACTTTTGAACCTGCCTTGGAAATGTCACTTCAATGTATTGATTAGAAAACTTAGCTTTCTTATTGATCTTTCTTTGTCTATAGAGTGCTTGAGATGGAATATTTATAGAGTGAGCACACAAATGCAAGATTATGTTGTCATATTTTCTCTATAATTAAAGAGTGATGATCTCTTGTTGTTGTTGGTTGTGACATTGTAGTATGGCTATGGATGTATAGTTGTGATCCTACTAGATTATTCATAAGAGAGCATGTGTCGGAGGTGACAATTTTAATCTTCTCTTTCTCTTAATATACCATTAATACTTTGATATTTTGTTGTAATGGATTTTTTTACAGAAAGGTGGAAACCACCTATAATATATTATTAAATTATTAAACAGTATTAAACTATAGAATGAATTACAAGGAGAAGCACCCATGAGAGGTGAAAAATTAGATCTTCAAAAAATTCAAAAGATTACATTGTCAATTAAAATATATAGAATCACACTCACTTGGGGTGGAAAACTAGAGCAACAAAAACTAATAAAATAGTGACTCCAACAAGGAACCACAAAGCTCTAAAACTTCCATATCCAAAACACAGCAAACTAAAGATATAAAGATGTTATCATTCCAACATCACCACATCATCATCCTCATCCTACACAAGGGCTCCATTCTCTACCTCACCCTACATGACACCAAGGGGACCCAAATTGAGGAGGAAGAGAAGTGTGTTCCTATACCTCTTACCCTAGAGGACTAGTTCCTCACCCATAGAGTTTGCATGGGAGTCAAGGGAATTCATAACCACACATGCATAGTTGTTTTGTATTATAGCATTAAAAGCATTGAAGGCACATTTAACCTCCACCAAATGTAAAATATTCATTGCTAGGAACAAACCACCCACCAATGCATAACCTATTTCCAAGTCGTAGTTTTGCACAACTAGACTTGGAAGCTAGATCCAAACCCAAATGTTGTAATGGGTTGCTTTTAATACATTGGGTCTATTTTGGAAGCTAGAATTTTCTTGAAAGGTTTTTCCTAAGTTATATCTCATGTTATGTTTCATTTCTCTTTTCATTTTTTTTCAATTTTATCTTGAAAGTATTTTTTTGTTAGATTAATGTGATTTCCTATAATTAGATTGATGTTAAAAGTATTTTGGGTTGGTAATTTTGTTTTATCTATAACACATTCAAAGTATAAATAGATACAAGTGATTATGTTATAGGTATAACATTGATACAAGGAGGTAGGACCTTTTTTCACCATTCAAAAAAATTCAAAGATAAGATAAAGAGCTCTATACCTTGGTTTTAGTGTTGAAGAAATGGAAGTGACATATCATGTGAAAATGCATGGTAGTGTATACCTATCATCAACCTTTTCAATAATTGTAAGAAAAAATTGTATTGTAGTAGCCACACAATTATAAGTGGATGGACTTCTTGCAACAATTTCATCTTATCATTTGATCAAGCATGTTGTAATAAATGAAGTGGTAGATATACTCTCTAAACCACCTCTTATTTTTATAACAAGTCTACTTTCTATGTTTGAACCTTTTAGAAATGATGTGTACACTAAAAATTAATGCATTATGATTATTTAAGAGATGTGTATTAAGTATAAATAAGAGATAAGAATGTAAGTTTTGAACCTTGAATTGATTACTACCTCCTAGATGGGCTTCTCTAAAAAGTGGGGAAAATTTATATGCCTAAATAAAGGAGACTTTATATCAGAGAGGCACATACATCACAAGTTTTAGGCCATGGTGTGACCAAGATGGTTGTAAATATTCAATGGTGTACATTGAACCTATTTTCAAGAGATTGTTTCCAAGTTTATTAGGAGTTATCAATTACGTAGAACTATCACTCGCCCAACAATTGGAATCTTTGGTTGTACCACAGAAGGCTGATTAAACTAGCAAAATAGGAAATCTCAAGATATATTGTGTGATTTCAAATATCCTAGGTGTTTCCAAACTAGTAATAGGGGTGATTTCAACCCAATAAGGGCAATGGACACTTCTAAACCTTTTTTAGAAATGTTTTAGAAATTGAAGTTATTCATTTGGGTTTGTCCTAAATTTATATCATCTTAGTTTGATGGTATTTTTTATACCTTGATATTCATTCCTCATTTTGTGTCAAAATTTATGTCTTTGTGTGAGAATGACTAGAAAATTATATGACTAGGTGAGGTTTTAGATATCTTGATTGTCCTACTTCTTGAGTGAGTGAACCTGTAGTTTAAATATCATTTCCAAATTATTTTAGATGTGTGGCTATATCTTTTTTTTAGGTTTAATATGATGTACCACTCTCACCCTATTCTTCATGTGTGTTTAATATGATGGTGGTTGTCTTCTAACCTATTTTCAT
>VDFB02302494.1:0-14307 GCA_007258455.2 Sequoia sempervirens | reverse complement strand
AATCTTATAATTCCACCATTCTATCAATGAGGATGTCACACACAGAGGCCTTTTGAAAATTCTGCATATTCACCTTTAAGCCTCTTATCTTGATATTAATTTTATTGAATTCTTGCAAAGTCCATTTGGCCAATTTTAAGGTACCCATTGCCCCAACCCTCACCATATCCAACAAACCAAAGATAGAAGTATCATCCTCGTCCAGGTACGAAAAATCCTTTGAAAGAGGATCAATATTCAAGGGTGGATTAACATTTTTCTTTTCCTCCTCCACATTCAAATCCCCAACCTCCTTAACTAGAGACACCTTAGGCATGTCATGAACTACATAATCCTCCATAGTCACCATTTTATCCGCATGAACCTTACCTTCCTCTGCCTCCTTAGGGTCCCTGGCCATAACTACAAAATCCTTTTTCTTCAAATTGGCCAACCTCTTCGATAGTCTTCTCAGTTTTTCAATCGACTCAACATTAACCTAGGCCTCAACCTCAAGAGCCCCACCAACAACACCTTTATCAACAACCACTTTCATAGCGTTAGGAGAGGACCCATTTGACCCAACCTCCATATCATCAATCCCAAAAAAGGCCAACTTCTTAGGAGCCTTTTTATTCTTAGAACCCACCACCTTCCTTTTCTTGGAAGCCGAAGCGACAGCCTTAGGCAGACATCTTCCTCATCCTCAACCTAGTCCTCCTCCTCCTTCGATAAGGAGTCTAAATTTGATGACCCTGATAAAGCACTTAAAACCTCTTCCTTTCCTTTGATGGTTGGAGTTGGGGTTAGATATTGGACATGCTCCATAATAAGAAAAATTAGCCCTTCATGGAGGACAAGGGCCCTCCTATTCTTCAGATGAGCATACACCAAGGATTCCAACAAAGATAAAAGGAAGAAGGGAAAGGAAATAAACAAACCATGCTTGAAATGATTTAGGAGAGTGAAATGGTGGCCAAGAAGAGCCTTAAATTTCCCTTCTAGTGTCATGTATTGCATCATCACCTTTGCAACCCTGGTACAAATTTTCTTGAGGGAGGTTCTGTCATAACCCCAACTCTCCAACTTGACCAAATTATTCTGCTTGTCATCCTTAAAAAACTGGGCCATTGCTTCTTCATTTCTCTTTTTGTCTTTGAAAAATTTCCTTCCCATAGTCGACATTCCCGTAATGGTGGAAATAAGGTATTCATTCACCTCCACCTCCAACCCTTTCAACACCAGCTTGTGGTTATTCCAAAGAGAGAAAAACTTGGTCGAGGCATTAGGGCCATGACCATATAATCTCTCCAAAAATGGAGTGAAATTTCCATGAAAAAGAATGTTATAGAGCTTCTTCTTTCTTCGAATATCACCACATGAGTGTGGCTCAACTCGACTTCTATCACCGCTCATGTAGCCTAAACAAAACACACAAAACCCTGATAAAAGCTACCCAGACGAAAATGAAATACCCATAAAACACCCAAAAAAATTTCCAGATGGGAAGATGTACAAGGCCATAAAATCCACATCAACTTATCCAATGCCATCATTTCTTAAAATATTTCTAGCATCCTCGAGAACGTCGACCCTTCCTCCCATGAGAAAAATTCACTAAGGCTGACAACCAAATTGGAAAAATAATCAGCAAGAGAGTTTCCTTCCTAATAAATGTGAGATATGTGAGTCTCATCACAAGATTGTAGCATCATCACCATATCCTTTATTAACTAATCCATGTTCCAGCTCAGGGGACGAGTACTGTGCAAATAGTTTATGATATTCATAGAATCACCTTCCACCCAAACTTTGGAAAACCCTTTACTAATAGCATATCTAACACTCATGAACACAACCTCCACCTTCGCACAATGATTATTCTGAGTACCCAATGGGAGTGCCACCGTGCCAAGAAGTCTATCAAAGTTATCTCTTAACACCCCCCGCATCCAACAGGCATGGGATTCACCTTCGCTTCCCCATCAAAGTTAATTTTAATCCACCTAGCTAGGGGTAGCTGCCATCTTGTGTTCTTCCTCGCAAAAAAGCTATCCTTGGGAGTAATTATAGGAACCAAATAAATTTTACAAATTGAAATCACCTTAAGATTATAGCCAACAAGGCACATAGTTAGATCAAACCGAGCATAATTAGATCTAATGAGAGTAAAATTCTCTAGGATAGCCCGACGGACTTTGATGAAAAGGCTCTCAACCTTTAGCTTGGATTCCTGAAAGATCCTGTTATTTCTTTCTTTCCAAAGTCCCCAGGCAATATGCGGGGCCATAAGATCCCAAAGCCCACACAACATAGGAGAATAGGAAGGGCACTTCCACTGATCATAAAACTTAGCCAAAGAGTCTGGAAAGACCCATCCCAAATGCCACAGTCTAAGGAACTTGCTCCACAAGGTGAGCAAGTAATCACACCCAATGAGGATATGAAAATCATTCTCCCCATTAACTTCATAGAGGACACACCTATTAGGAATCGCAAACCCCCTCTTGTAGAGATTGTTAATCGTGAGAATTTTCCCTTGCATAATCAGCCAATAAAAGACATTCACCTTAGCAATCAACTACTTATTCCATAGCCGCCTCCAAATGGAAAAGACTCAAGAGTAACTAGGGAATTCAAAAAAGAAGAGGCCACCAAAAAATTACCACTTGCACATGGGGCCCAAACCACTCTATCTAGCCTAGGAAACACTAGAATTTGAACCTTATGTAAGAATTCCTTAAGAATCTTCAAAGATGGGTCCCAAACATCAAAATTATTCCATTCCCCATCCTCAAAGTAATCCACCACCTTGACTCCAAAAAGTTGTTTACACAGGGGAGCAATAGTAGGAGCCTGAGGGAGAGAAATAAGAGGGCAATCCCCACACCAAATGTCTTCCCAAAACAAAATACTAGTCCCATTTCCCAACAACCACTTAACACCTTTAGTAATAACATCTCTAGAGAAAATTCATTTGCTTTATTAATTTTTCAACTTCTTGGGATTTTTGGTGTTTTTATACTTGATTATTGATCATTATAGATAAACAATATGAAAATTTTCTCTTATATGGATATAGAATTCAACATCAATGCAAGTTAGTGGCCCCACAATTGCATGTGAAAAACTTTAGGAGTGTTAAGGGCTCTATGATAGATGAGGAGGCAATGTTCAATATTAGAGAGGGTGGGTCTTTGGTCTATGTGATAGATAAATTAAATTTATTATGAGAAGATGATGTTGACGACATTCAAGTTGAGAGATGAGACTTAGATACTTGCACATTACATCTTCTCCCTAGTGATACCACAACCACAAGAAAGAGGATACATGAATGATTTTAAGGCTACTACTACATGATAGGTAGGTTTTATGCAATCAATAGATTTATTAGCATGTAGTTTGGATGCATTTATATTGCACCTATTTTTCTAGATATGCATAGGTTGAAATTCATTGGTGTAATGCCTCGCCACAAAACCCTAGAGGACTACACACTAAAACACCTAAAATGGTTTTTTTTTTTTTTAAAGTGCTACATACTAAAGATTTTAGAATATAAGCTAACATGCAAGCTAAACCTAATTCCTCTAAGGTTCCATGACTATGCTACTAGAATCCCATTAATCAAACTAACAAGAATTATAAACCATCACATTAAAAAAATCCATCTAACAATATGAATTCCATTTAATCTATCTCATTTAAAATATTGAAACCAATATGAATTATCCATATCATGTCATCAATATAGCAATATCAAAGATCATTTAGTTAACTAACATATGCAATAATTCATCATTTACATTACCCATTACAAAAGGGAGTTCAATAATGATTTTACAACATTACATCATTACATCAATGTTTCCTCGAATAAGAGAGGAGAGTTCATCAAAATTACATTACATGATACAACTAAATTATAGTACATTACAAGTACATGTAAGATAGTTCACTTGAACTATAATAAGTGCAATAGTCCACATCATCAAGAGTAGTCACCATGACCACAAACCACAACAAGGGAACCCAATGGAGTACAAGGCACATTCCACCCGACCATGTGGAACCCGAAGGTCCACCCCTCGTGCTAGGAGATAGAAATAAGGTCCCACCACCACAATAACAACAAGGTGATAGCCAACTAACATAACAAAACTATATAGGACTTTGATATGCAAAGTACAACATAACATTACATAATAGTGACACCGGTTCCAGAGGTACACAATCATCAAAGGGAGACATGAGGCAAGGGAATACTAGGTTGCAATAGGGAAGAGTTTCATCACATAGCTTTTTATGGGTTACCCTGGAGTATCTTCCTATGCTACCGACCCCCATCTTGAGTTACCTTGACAGCCTCTACTGAATCACCAACCCCCATATAAACTCATGCGGGATCAACATACCTTTCAAGAGGAAAAGGCAGTTGATCTTTTCCATTCTAGGCCTTCCCACTCATCCCAATCCTAAATGAGCACTTGAGCCATGAGTGAGCCATGAGTGAGCCATTATCTTGATTAATGTGTAAACTACCCAACCCCCTAATTTATTTTAAGTTATCACTGAGTTAAGAAACTCCCATATCGGTTACCCTAGTGCTAGTTTGTGTGCCAACCCCTATTGAGAGCCACTCCCCCTACTATCAACTAGGAGACCCAATAAAATCAACAGTACAAAACCATCATGCACAAAATAGAAACCAAAGAAGTACATAATCCAAGCAAAGCTTAGACCATCTCGCTCTCAAACACAATTGTAATAACAAGTAGAGAGTGCATTGCTAAAGGCCCACAACATTGGAAGTATCACATCAACTAATTCAAGGCTCCAACTTAACAATTCAGCCAATTGCATATTTTTCCCACCCAAGCCTTTGGAAGACCACATAACCATTACATAAATATTCCCACAAGGAACAACAACCCAAAATAGCACTCCAATACCAAACATCAACACAATGTCCAATGCTAAAAGCCAAACATCTGAAATGTCTAGGGAAGATATAATTTTCACCCCACATGATAACCAACAACTAACCACATAATAAAAGTATTGTTCATCTATTAATCAATCATAAAATGAATCAATGGTCATTAATTAATACTCTAATTTCATTTATACTATATCTCCTTCAATTACCTAGTTACCACATACCCCAATCATTAATTCACATTAAGTATTGTTCTTATACTAACTTTAAAGTATAATTACTTGTACATCAATACATATATATATTCATGCTTATATATATATATATATATATATATATATATATATATATATAAAATTATATAAATATATAAATACATTAAGTAATTACTTAATTTTCTAACTATTTTTTATAAACAAAATATCAGATTATGAACAATTAACACATGATACTAAAAGATACACACCAATATACATATACATATATAACTATATTTATAACTAGATGCTAAACTTAAGTTTTTTTTAATCAAAATATAGTTAATCGAACTACCAAACATAAGCTCATACTGCGAATTTCATACTCATTGCTTATTCATCGAGTACTAACTATTACGCAAATTCATTGTATAAAATAACATATGCCAAACATATCGAACATATATATATCAAGCCACAAATATCCATTGAATGCCAAACAACACAAATGAACATTGAATAATAAACTCAAGTGTTCACAACGAATTTCATAAAGAGTGATCATTGAAAGGAAATCAAAATAAATCGAAACAAGGACATGACCCCAAACTAAATTCATCGAATAAAGAAAAGAATGAAAAACAAATGTTTCATAATGTAATACATAGATGATAGAACAATTACTCACCCAACATTAGGCAATATCTAGTACGTATCAAGTGTATCCAATACGCATCAGCCCAAACTCTAAGGCAATGCTATGGTGGCAAGTCCAGTAAAGGAAAGAAAAAATAATCAAATGTTACAACATTTAAATCCATTGAATACCAAATAAATACATTCCAATGGCAAAGGAAAATGAATACTTACAATCAATTATCGAATGCAAAGTATGTATATTCTATAACTATCACAATCTACATGAAGAAGTATGGAGTCATGAAAGAATAAATTTTCTTCTAAAGCATGACTTATCTATAGATTACTACAATACAATAGTGGTAGCAAAGGTTTTTATTTAGCTTTGGTTAAGACAATAAGTTAACGAATGCCTAGGAAATGGTGATACAATGAATTGCTTTCATTTAAGTGATTCATGCAACTTAGCCAACACTGAGATTACACCATGCAAGGTTTCAATTCTCTCTTGTACTATTTATAAATCACACAATAAGCACAATAAGTACACCCATAACATAAATAAATAGTCGATATTCCCAAAGATGAGATCCTAAAGCGAGAGTGAAAACAAAAATATAGGGAACACATTCTGTATGCTGTAGGAAGGAATATGCATTCAAAAGCATTGATAGAGCCTCAGATATAAAGAATATAGACAACAAAGAGGCGTCGATAGAAGAACAAAATGCCTTATAAGGCTGTCAAAAAGGAAGGAAATGATACCAACATGATGCAGGTGCACAAACTAAATTTTGAGAAGATTTATGAAATTTCCCAACAAAATATTTGCCTGTGGATACACAAAACTACAGGTTCATGTAGAATGTATTTATTGGGAGAGCTAAAAGATCTTAAAACAATTGCATTTAGCAGGTGGAGGTAATTAACACATTGAATGCATTGAATGCAAAGCAATCACAAGTGATTTATTTGATAAATTTACAGAAGATGCCATTACTACTTGTTTTCAATTTAGAAACTAAATAAACTAAGAAATGTTTTATTTCAAGATAGTAAAAGCATTCAAGTTGTTGTTTTAGAAACAGAGAAAGAATTCATAAGGAATGAAACTTGGTTTAAATCAATTGGTTGAGCTGAGGAATGATGTCGAACCCCTTAATCCCAGCTTGCAGCTCCAACACACACTTCAAAGCCCAACAATCTCTGCAGAACCCAATTCTAAATCTCCAAGAAAAATAAGAAACCAAAAGAAGACCTCTCAAAACAAGAAAACATTCATGGAAAGAAGAAACAAGAATTATTTTTTTCCAAAAAATCTCAAAAGCCCCTATCTTTAAGCAATTTAACTAATTTATTCTCCACTCCACAATCATTTCTTTAATTTCATTATTTTATTTTCCCCACTACCACCAACTACCACTATTTATTATTATTTTTATAATTTAAGCATACTTTAATATTTTCACATAATAATTCAACAATTAAAATATTTAATTTATTAATTTAATCTTTAATCTTTAATTTTGTTTGCACCATACTATATAATTAACATATTTATTACAATATTTCTTAATTAACTCATACATTTAATTTATTTAAATCAAATAAAGGCATTAATAATATTTTATTTAACTTAATAGCTAGGTATTATCAATATTTTCATTTATCAACATCACAATGTATTAAAGCATTTATTTTAATTATCAAAATATTTTTAGCTTTAATACTTTATTTTAAATGTAATAACAAATCAAAGCACTAATTGACCATATTTAAATCAAATAGACTAAACACCAATCCATACATGACCACAAAGTGAAGTCGACAAGCATGACCACAACAACATTAACAGGGTGAATCATGGAGGGGAACTACAATTGGTATATATATAATTGTTGTGGATGAGCCATAAGTGCATATCCTTGACTTGCTTTGGATCTATTCCTACCCCATCTTTTGACACAATGTGCCCAAAATATTTCCATCCTCAACACCAAATATGCCCTTCTTAGGGTTTAATAAAATTATATATTCTAGAAATATTTTCAAAATAAGCTCAAGATACTTTCAATTATCACCTCTCTCCTTTGAGAACATTGTGAAATCATCTTGGTATACAACCATAATCTCATCAATGAGACTAGAACAATCTACAACTATTTCTCTTTGGAAATTTTAACTTATATTATTTAAACCAAGTGGCATCTTTACATACACATAAGTACCCCATGGATTGGTGAAGGTCATCTTATGTTGTTTTGATTTTTTTATAACCACTTGGTTGTAGCTCAAGAAGTCATCTATCATGGACATTCTTTCTAATCTAGTTACCATTTGTAATATATTATCCATGCTTGCGAGAGGGTAGTTATCCTTAAAGAACTTAAGGTTTGGGTTCATAAAGCCCACACACAACCTTATCTCTCCATTATTCTTCCTCACTAGGATGAGGTTGGATAACCACTTTGAGTGCCTAATAACCTTAATAATATGTGTCCTTTTGCATTTGTGGGGCTATGGTAGGGCTGATAGCTTTTTGTTTCTTCCAAAAAATATTTTCATCTAGTTGAAGAGGAATGTTATGATGAAACAAATCTTACTAGTATGTTTGAATCTCCTTGTAGGACTAAGAAAAACACTTCTTGAATTTTCTCAGTAAGGCGATTATCATTTTCTTCTCCTTTGGTTAAGTATTTTACAAATAAAAATCATCTTTGTGTTCTCGTGTGTTCCCAGGTTCACACCTTCAACATTATCTGCATGATTTAGTTTGTTCTTATTCCAATAACAATCCTCATTATAAAAAATATACTCTAAAACAACCAACCCTTTTGGAATAGTATTTTTCTTTATTTATACCTCTTCATTCCCAAACAAGGTCTCTCTTCCATCTTCTATTTCTATCATAGGTTACCAATCAATCAACTAAATATCAAATTCATCTATACCATTCAAGAATTTGTATATTTGTTGGTTTTCGACAAAAACTTACCAACTACAATGATGTTTTCCAGTACAATAGGTCTTTCTATGATTTCAATGTTTTAATGACATAAAGGAAGGTTTGAATCTAGGTCATATGTTGATGTTATAACTATAAGAGCATCTGCTTGAATTTTGTCACTTCTATCCACCCATTCAATGTTACTAGAATCAAATAATTTTGTGTTATCCCAAAAAAATTCTTATATGATCTTAACTTGTTCTCTTTCACCATATACATTCCTTTTTCTTATTCCACTATTAATTTTGAATTCATAAAAATTTCTAAGCATTTAATTCCATTCTTGTGAGCAATATTCAACCTCACTAGAAGGGCATCATACTGAGGTATATTTATTTTGCATTAGAAAGATAGTCTGATTGAGAAATTTCATATTTTCTCATTTGGAGATATTAGAATAATACCAACACTAGCACCTTTTTTTTGAGAGAGATCCATTAAAAAATTTAGTCCAAATATCATCGCTAAGTTTATTATAGGCATGGGATAGAATCAGAACATTATCTTAAATCTCAAGTTCCTCACAATAACTTACCAGATGGTCTATACTCACATTAAAAAAATCACCTCATTAGGAGATTTGTAACAATCTTCAATATTATCCAATACTCATTGCTTTCAACTTCATATTTTCACCATGGAAAATAATAGTGGTATAAGAGAAATCAATTTGTATATTTCTACCAATGAATGTTTCCCACTTCTTAGTCAATAGCATACCCCATTTAGGAGGGAAATCCACAATTATAATATCCATCAAAAATGATTTTTTAGGGTAAAACAGTCAATTGGGCTTCCACATTGCTCAACACTTCAATGACATTTAACTCTCTAGAGTCTATAGAAAAACATATTTCATAGGACTTTGACTCCTACAAACCAATCTCATTCATTACCTATAGAGACATGACATTATTAGAGTCACTTGAATCGAACATAAAATTATGGAGAAGCCAACCATTTATCACTAAAGTGGTGTAGAAAGGGTCTACACTTAGCTAACTATTTACAATAGAAGCCTTGGTTATACCACAATAGTTTCTTTATTTTTACATTCTTTTCTTCTTCATTTGGGACATCAACATGTTTCTTAGGCACATCAACAAAGATAAAATACAATGCTCTCATCCTATGTTCATGAATCCTAAGAGCCTCACTCAAAGATAATGAAATTCTCACTTAAATAAGAATTTATGCAATATATATTGTATTATATGTTGGAAAAGGTGTATACGTGCTATGGCTAAATTATTTGCATCAAGAATGCAAGGCACCACTATGATTTTGTAATGAATGAAAAAGTATAACTTCTACAAATGAAATCTTCCTTAAGAATTAACCCCATCCAATACACTAGGATAAACTAGTTGTTTTAAATTTATTTAAAACTATTCTAATTTATTAAATATAAAAATGTAAATGGATAACTAAAATCACTAAAGGAAATAAACTAGTAAAAATATCTACTAACATAAAACTAACTATAACTTCTTAACTACATAAATAAAAAATACAAGAAATCAGGAACTTGGGGTTGAAATTTGGAGATCATTAGAAATGATTCTAGTGTATTGCATAGACCTTTGTGTGTTGCACTATCATTTCTATGAATGTGTAGAGAAACACCCAAAAATTGTGAGAACCCAACTTAGTTGTTCAACTAGCCTACAAAACCCAAAAATAAGAAAACACCAACAAATACTATAGAACATGAAAACAAATAAAGTCTTATAAAATTTATATGAATAATAAAAATAGATTTAAGAATAAGAAAGCAATTGAAAATCTTTGTGCAGTTGAATGCTCTAAAAAATACTTGCAAACAAAATGGAGATTTTTTTTGGGTGGCTATTTAGGGATTTACCATAGTCAAATCTTTGCTATGGTATTTCTGCCTCCACAATAGCCAATATAGATAGATAAAATAAATAGTGTGTGTTACTATTCTAAGTGCATCTATAAATAAAAACAACGAAAAATCAAAATGAAGAAAAAGGGGATGTGATAATCCCAAGGTACTCAAGGGCACAAGAAATTCTTGTAACAATAATGAGAAATAAAAATAATATCACCTATAGAGGCTTGAGGAATTTGAGAGAGGGAGAGTTTCAAAGAGTGATGTAAAAAGTGTTGTATAAATCTTGCGAGTTTTGTGAGAGGCAAGAGAGAGAGAGTTCTCCAAAAATGAAAATTTAGATTAAAAAATGAGAAGAGTAGAGAGGAAGAGGCTGACGAGCTATTTAGAATCATTATTTCATTTCCATTGACCTAGGAAGGTGACAAGTGGGAAGACACTCATAAATTACTTTCAAATGATAAATTGTCATAGGATGCTAGCACAATGCACAAACATTTGTTCTAAGTGCTACTGTCCAAATAATTTATGCTAAAAAATGATGAAATAATAGGAAAGAATATGGTGAACATAAAAGTGACACATAAAGGTGACCACAAGAAAGGAGGCCTAAGAACCTTGAGAAGGAGAAAAAATGATGCAAGTGTTAGAATAATCCTACATAAAAAATAAGAGAATAGACAAAAGATTGGACATAAACCATAAACCATAAGTGTGAATAGCAAGGGTGTGCAATTTTTGATAATACTTTTTGCTGCAACTTTAGCCATATTATAAACCTACATGAATATGCATGATAAAGTAAAATGGAAAGGACTGAAAGGAAAATAAAATAAAAACACCAAAAAGTATATTGTAGAGGATGATGAAAAATATTAAAGCAAAGGAACAATGCCATAAGATTAAGAAGCTACAAAAATACATTAGACAAAAAAAAATTGCACAAGGAAACACAGTTAGTGAAAAAACCCACAAAACCACTAGGTTAGAACATCATAAATATATACATATATAGAATAATACATAACCCATATAAAAAAGATAACAACACATATCAAAAAACACGAGAAAATTTTAAGTCAAAAAGTGAAAGAGACCTTGATGTGGATGTTTTCTCAATACCATGCATCATCCTCAAAATGTAATAAAATAAAAGGAAAAACACAGAATAATTCTTAAACGAAGAGATGAATGTTATGAGATGATTAGTTTATTCAAGAAGAGAATGCATACAAATATATAGGGAAGCAATTGATATAGAAGAGATTACATGACTCAAACACTAGCTTTTTTTGGACCACTAGGGGTCATGCAAATTATGATATAAAAAATGGATCACTAGTTAGCAAGTTGTGCTATGCTAGGTGACCATAGATGTAAAAGGTAATTTGTATGAACCACATACTCTAGCAAGTTTCATTATGCTAGGTGGCATATATTATCAAGGTAGGACATATGAAGGCCCATAAGTTAGCAAGTTTTATTATGCTAGGTGGTTCACATGCTACCAACACTACATGGAGCATAATAAAAACCAATTCCATAGGGTGAAAATTAAATAAGGTCCAATAAGGATGAACAAGTGAGAATAATATATGACCCCCCTTAAAATATTAACATGTATGGTATGCCAATACTTTAAGGTAAATAAAAGGGGAAGAAATAAGATAGGGGATCCTTAGGAAGGATGTGCACCTCCAAAACAAATTGTACTTTCCCCCTAAAATTTTGGTGAGGACAAGAATGATTAATAATATTGTGTTGTTACTAAAGAGAAATTAACTTTGCATATGATATTATACCACCTTGAATGGAAATGAGAAAATAAATAAAGATATGAATGTGACATAGTGGTTAGAAACACAATAGAAGAAGAATACTACTTATCACATGGAATGCATTGGATAGAGGTGAACCTCCATGCCACTTGTCATGCCAAGAAGAGACATGTGCATCAATAGAGGGAAGAGTCATGACACTAGAGTCAAGAAGTTTTATTTTATCTTGCAAGGCTCAAAATTCATTGATAGAATGAAAAATCACTCAATGATATGCACAAAAAGGATGTTTTATTTGATTGTGTTGAGGAAAATGCTTATGTACAATAGAAGGAAGAGTGATTAGGTGGGATTTGAGAAGCCTCAAAAATATATTCTTTTTCTCAGATAAAGGAGTAGGAAACAACTATTTTTCTTGTGGAGAAATGTTTAAATTCTCAAAAGAAGAAGTCATAGAGACATTAGACAATGGAGGAGATGCAAAAAGAGGATAAGATTGGTAACCTAAACCCACAATATAAAATTATATTGTCAGTTACACAAGGACCTTATATCATTGTTCCATGTGCTAAAGACCATTTTTTTTATATCCATACTTAGAAATAATTTTATATTCAAGCTCATAATGTTTATCCAAAGAACAAAGAGGAGAGAAACATCACTAGCCTTAGAAAAATGAGAAGTATAATTAAATGTTTGAGAATAAGTACTAGTTGAATTCATAGAAGAAGGATCAATTATGACATGAGAATGTGGATCCTCATAAAATTAAGGAATGCAAAATTTATAAGGGTCAACCTTATACTCACTAGGCCCATGGGGGATGAAGTCTAAGGAGCCCCAATCATCACCAAGACATGCATTTTTAGAAGAATGCATTGGTCTTCCAAATGGAACAATCCAATTAATCTTATAGACTAGCCACTTTCTAATGATCAAACTCAATGGTGGATTTGGCCAACTAACAAGATTTAGTCAAAGACTAAGATCTTCTACACTTCTGGCTCTGCAAGACCAAGGTGGGTCAACCTATACAATGCATACAACTTAATTCAACCATACATAGACATTTCTTTTTATAGCAGATAACTCCCAATGAAAATACACTAAGGAAAGCATTGAAAACCTCAAATATAGCTAAATTCTTAGTCTCTCAACACTCACTCAACAATTGGGAAGCATAACACTAAACCTCAACCAAACAAGAATGATTTAAAATGATTTTGAATTTAAAATTGTTTCTAAGATACATCAAGCTGAAGAATAGACTAGTGCCTAATTGTGGGCCATGGAGTCAAACTCATAAAGAAAACTTCATTAGAAAATAAACTTCAACTAATGGATTCACAACTATTAATGTATTACATCAACAAATCCTCTCCTGTTATCAATCAAATTCTTCTTATCAGATCCAACCTGCACACTTGAAATCACAATTATCTGTTCAAAGTATTTAACCATTTCATTGAAACAGAACCATAAACAAATAAAACAATCTTAGAAAATTGAGATGAAAAATCCAAAGATACTCTGTATTATTGAATTCATAGGACTTAAACTGTACCAATTTGGAGACAATGTGATGACATTCATGACTTTCATGATTTATTTGCACAAACCGGCTGAGATTTACTCATGAAATCACCAATGAAAGCTTTATAGACTCAATTTATGACTCAGAACTCAACATTTTCTATCTACCCAGCCTCATACAAGAATTTAGAACCCTTTACAAATGAGAAAAGAAGAGAAGAAATAGAAGAATAGAAGGCTCCAAAAGTTGATCTGTTGAAGATATCTAACAGCTCCATCCACCGTCAATCCAAAAAATTACAAAGAATCTCTCCTCTCTCTTCCTTCAACAAACTTTGCCTCTCATCTTTCCTTTGCAAACCAAGTTGTCAAGCAAT